>JAVJIF010020244.1:0-68976 GCA_038442645.1 Agave tequilana | reverse complement strand
CGTGTGAGGCAACAACGAATGAGGAATATACCAATAGAGATAGATGCAGCAGAGAAGTATCTAGAAAATAAGAACAAAGAATCAAGAGAGAAAGCAAACACAATATTTAACGAGGTTCGGCAATTTGCCTACGTCCTCGGAGAAAGGGGGAGAGAGATTTTATTGATTCAACAACCAATATAATTTGTACCTTGCATACAATTCAAGATGACTCTACCATTTTATTTATAGCCAAAGAGGTCAGGAATTTAAGAAACCCCAATTGGATTTAACTCCAATTCTGCAATGAAGTCCGAATCCTGAAAGGAGATACAGATCGCGCCCAGATTCGCCTGTCGGTTGACCGGGCGATCGACCGAGTCCAACGAGACTCCTGTTGTGCCAGTTGGTCGACCGAGCGGTCGACCGTTCTTCTGCTATGGTCAACTGAGCTGCCTTGTGCACGTTTGTGCACACAGGTCGACTGGGCCGTCGACGGCCTTGTTGCTGGCCTACAATTGACTCGTTCTCGCTCCTTTTTGGCTTCTTTCCGATCTCTACACTATTTTTTCCTGATGAGTTTTAAAAACTTCATTATAACTTTTTATCTCCTCTCTTCCTGCAGAATCCTGGGTTGGATTTCAGTTTCATTTTCTAAATCATTGGTCAAAAAATCTCCGCTTTTGACTACCACAACCCCCAACCCCACAAAAAAACACACACACGCTCAAAGAGACCTCCCAAAGATAGTGAATTATTTAGTTTTACGATCTACAATATTTCTAACTCACAAAAGTTGATGCTTAAAGGTTTTAAAGTATTTAAATCATGAATCCAGGGTTGAGTTTCAGATTTATTTTCTAAATCATTGGTCAACAAAATCTCCACTTTGCGCCCTCTCCCCCCCCCGCCCCCCCCCCCCCCCCCACCCCACACCACACACACCCTCATGCGTGTTTGTTTTGTGTGTGTGTGTGTGTGTGTGTGTGTGGGGGGGGGGGGGGGGGTGGGGGGGGGGGGGGGGGGGGGGGGGGGCTGGGGGCGCTAGTTATAAGATGGTTCAGAGTTTTTCCAACTAAATATATTGAATGACATCATGTAATCCTAAAATTTGATTTTGAGAAATCTTATGACAAGATTGACTGACATAATGTTTTAGACGTTTTTATAAGGCAAGGGAATATATTTAATTAAGATGGTTGGATTTGTTTTTGTAGCCTCATGAGGAAGTATCAATTCATAAGGTTAATGTAGAATTAGGAGCTTAATTATAATAAAATAAAACATGAAGTTGGAGGGTTTAAATCCTACTTGCGCTAAACTATGAGTTATTATTCAAAAGTAATAATAATAATATCCAAAAATATTACTCACTTGTTCTAAACTAATTATTAGAAGGAACTATCAAGTGTCAATTAAAAACTAATTCGCAAATTTATATACCCATGATGTAACCAGTTGGTGTCTCAACAAATGCAAATACCTAAGACTAAGGTATATGCAGGTCAATGCTAGCTGCACGTTACAAGTATACATATATATATAATGTGAGAGAAAGGAAGAAGAAAGAGCAGAAAACAAGGATGAACGAAGAAAGGGAAGAGATTGTGATCCCTTCTCATAATAATCTTCATCCATGCTCTTTGTTGCAGAGCTTGTTCAGAGCTTGCCTTGGTTGCCTGGGCCTGGTGACATTCTCTCTCTCTCTCTCTCTCTCTCTCTCTCTCTCTCTCTCTCTCTCTGTTTCTCTCTCTTACATGCGCGCGCGCGTCTTCTTCATGTTTATTTCTCTCATGCAGCAGCAGCAGCAGCAGCAGCAGCAAGATGGATCAAGATCAATTGAGCCTGCATCCAGACCACCTAAAGATAAGGGAGCAGACCCAGGGCCAGGTGGGCAGATCAATGTGGTGAAGGGATCAGCAGCAGGGTCAGATGGCAAGAGCTCAACATCCTGAAATCCTATCCAATTTGTTTGAGACTGAATCTTTTGCGTGTGTTTTTCTCCTTTTCTTTTCATTTTTTTTGTTCTGATAAAAATGTTTGAATTTGTGATTTATGTGCTTATATTTCCTGCATAATGAAGAAAGATTATTGAGATTTGTCAGGATTTGAAGATTTTTAGCAGAAGCGGTCACCTCAAAAGAATATAAGCAATATAAGATAAAACACAGAGAGAAAAAGAACACCAAATTTACGTGATTACGAGATACTTCTTATGAAAGTTGTGTCCTCTCCTCAAAGCCCTAAATGAGAGCAACAAGCTTTATTTACAACCTTTCCAACTGTAAAATAGATTAGATTAATTAAGCCTATCCTCATCTATATTTAAAACAAATTATTTATAATAAATCTCAAATTTCCATTTAGATTTCAGCCTTTTACTTTATGTTTGCTCACGTCAACCTTATAGACTGTCTCCCTTGTGCTTTCCAAATTCACATAGTTCGCCAAAGAGAGCTTATATTGCAACCTTTTGTTCTTCTACATATGTTTCATATTTCCTTTCTGAATTCTATGAGAAGAAGAAATATAGTTTCTAAGATAATTTTTTAGATTTTATTGATACATAATTGACTATTCTTGCTACAATATGTGTTTTATGTATGCATCTATGCACGAGGAAACTGGTCAGCTTTTACATCACTTGTCCCACACTTTAGTTCATGTAACTGTGCCCCAGCTAGCATTGTTTGTACCTTGACCTCAACATTCCCATAAGCAGATGCCGAGGAGCTCCATATCCTTGCAGAGCGAAGGCGTCCGTTTACGTGCGGACAGAAAGTTCAATGCCCACCGAGAAATTTGTGTAACGCCGAAGATAACCCCCAATATTGCGCGGCCTTTCACTATCCCTCCCTTAGATCCTTGCTGTTCTAGCTAATGCCGGGCCTTCAGTCTCATCCCTCAGGGGAACTTGGCTCTGCACCGGCACTGAACAAGTAAAGATAAAAGTATAAACACACGATTCGCTCCTAAATACTATGTTGTCTATCAATATGAAGATGGGCAAGCATTAACAAACCTGGAGGAGCCATAGTAGTGAGGCGACGCAGTCTGTCTTCAGCTAACCGAACTGCTCGAGTAGAGCTCCCTTACACCTGGGTTATATCCTGACTAAACAAGCAGACCAAATTTGATTAGTGTATTGCTTCACAACGAATTGGACAGAGATGAAATTACTCAAACAGCATACAGTTCTATTCAACGTTACGATAACAGTAAGCGAGTATAATTGAGCTTGGATTCTAAGAATTAATGTCTTTTTAAGAGGAAAGCTTGTTGCTTTCAACAGAAATTTTTGCTTACAGAAATAAGCTCCATTGAATAACATATAGGCAAGCGTTCCACCTACATGCGTCTCGCAATACTTGCGTCATGTGTTGCACTGGCATGCATCTCACAATACACACACAATGTAGACACTTGCGCATGTGTAGGCAAACATTGTACACAACAAATGCTAATCAAAACGAGGGCATGAACACATGCACCTGCACCCCCCACCCCCCAAACACTAAGATAACCGATATTCATCAACATGAAATATTCCATCTGAGACACACAGCATATAGACGCCAGTACAATAAATTTGTTCATGGAATGTGTGCTTTTCAGGCTTGTTCCTAGGTCAACAGAGCACTGACTCAGAGAATTGAGGCACTGGCTCAATATTCATTCATGTCTTCATTGAGGGCATGAATCATGATGATGATGATGATGACGACGACGACTCCTCTAAATGGTTTCAGGGAAAACTACATTCCTGTTGAGAGTTACATTTTTCTGTAATTTTGAGTTCAAAATATTACACAGTATTTTCACTGTTCCACTGCATCAGCGAATTTAAGAGGAGAATCTATTTCTCTTTCTGACTATATCGGTATATCCTTAATTCCTCATGCATTCACCTATAGATCTTCATAAACCAAAGTGATGCAAATGAAAACAAAAGATATTTGAAATGCTGACCCAATGTCACTAAGCTCCATTGTCAAGTCACAGACCTCCATTCCAGATAACCTCACTGCAGCCATGGTAGCGGCAACTCTTCAGCAGTTACATCCAGCAACTTTTCCATTGATTCTGCAGCTCTCTTGAAAGCCTATATTTTACAATGAAAGTATTCAAAGGAAAATTAATAAACAAACTAATCTCATCAAAAATAAAAAAATTGAGATCTCAAGCAGAAATAAATTCAATATATAGGGACAGACCAAAAGAGTTGGAATTGCTGAGAAGAATAGCCATGATGTAGAAATTGCTGCCTGAAAAAGATAAAAGAAAAAGTATAAACACGTAAATTTGAAAATTAGGAAGAAAAGGGGATTTTAATGGCACTCGCTTCCAATGTCAAAGCCTATGATCCTTTCTTATAGTGATGGCCTTGAACAAATCCTCAAAAAACTTGTAAACATGGAAGAAAGAAGTGCTAAAAGGGAAGAGGGGGGATGCCCAATCAATGCGAAATTTGGCAAGGTTGTAGAGATGTTCACCCGACTTTGGCAATGAATCACACTGAACAAGTACTCCCACCACTATTCTCCTCCATAGCCACTGCATCGTGGAGACGACTGTTGTGCGCCGAACAACAACCACGTAGAGGAAACCCTAGATCTCAGATGCAAAAGAACAATATCACCAACAGCAAATAACACACAAGCAAAGAGAAGAACACAAAACTAGGTTTAACGAGGTTCGGCCAATTTCGCCTACGTTCTCGGGGCAAGGAAGAGAGAGTTTCTATTGATTTTTGTGAATCAATACAATGTTTTCAGCATTACTGATAAAGAGAGCTCTGCCTCTCTCATATACACTGTAACGCCCCGATTCCACGAATACGGGGTCGTCACTGCAACGTATATACGTAAGTCCGAAGTACCTTTCCGTATATACGCTAAGCATCAGTACAGACAAGAATCAGAGTACGGAAGCAAATGGTGCATTATACATTCCAACACATATATACAATTACAGAATTATCACCAGATGTGATCCAATATTACAATATTATATCACAGATGCGCAAATGCGAGAGTACAAAAGATATACAATATATATGAACGGTACAAAAGGGAGCTCACATACAAGTATACAAGGAAAAGTACAAGTATGAATAGAAAAGGACACTCACGAGTTTAAAAAGGAAAACTCGAGAGACTCACAGGGGGCCTGGAAGGATGTGGCTCAGGACGGTCGGCTGGAGATCCACGCTACTGCTGCGTTACTCTGAACACACGCTCCTAGCTCCAAGATCTGGACGTGAGAATCCAGGGGAGTCAAATAATACTCCCCAGGCGAGTGTAGAAGCAAAACCAAGTGGTGAAGCAGGGTGAGCACAATAATGCATATATCAAGTAGGAAATACTCAGGAGGCAGATAGAATAGAGCAGGTAAGAATAGACATGGCATGAGAATCATAAAACAGGAAATCCGAATAAAACCAATCCGAGCTACCAGGTAGTAGTTATAACATAATACTCATAAAACATGAAATCCGATATAAAGTCCGGGAAAAGCAAATACGGTAAGGCACATCACGGATTCATAGCTATTTAAGATGCAGGCTTGGTATGCGTCCCATTCCACATACCTCTACTTACAACTTAAAGAGCCGGTTATTATGACACTTTATTATTACTCGTCTTGCCCATATATCTCGGTATGTGTCTCGGTGTACGGCCAACTCACATACATCCATATATAAGCAAGTCGAGGTTGCTATTGGAAATCAGCGGTTGTATCAACGAACTATGTTTACAGTGGGTCCCGTACTTGCCCGGGACCACGGTCACAGTTTGTTCCGTTGCATGGAAACGGAAGCCAGCCGCAAGGCTTATCCAGGAGGAGGG
Organism: Agave tequilana; assembly: GCA_038442645.1. Taxonomy (NCBI): domain Eukaryota; kingdom Viridiplantae; phylum Streptophyta; class Magnoliopsida; order Asparagales; family Asparagaceae; genus Agave; species Agave tequilana. Next base: position 63,148 of record JAVJIF010020244.1, on the reverse strand, counting down.
ACTTATGTATGCCCGTTAAAACTGGGGTGTAGGGAGCCAGCTCTCCCCTCGGTCCCCTGGTGGCCCTCAGGTCAGACCGGAAAACATTTTAGTTGCACAACATTCCTAATACCACTGTAAACACGAACACATATCGATATCCGCATGTTTCCCCCGACCCAATGCAATTTGGTCCTTTTTAGGATTCATTAGTTTAATTATCACTTTACGGAAAAAACAGGAAATAGGCATGATCAGGAATTCAGGAGTACACAAGTACTATATAGTCAGGTCACTGCATGTAAAGCAGGAAAACAGGTCACTGATCATGATACAAGATAACAAGTCAAGGTTCCCGTAAAGATGACAATCACAAGTCAAGTATATCATGCTGGGTATAAAGTGATAGCATGATAGGGTGATGATATATAACAAGTAACCAATCATGATATGAGATGGATAATAATCAGGGTAAGTCATGGTACAACATAAGGGTCTTGCCAAATAGTGGCATGTCAGGTAGTCAGGTGATAACACGGTTACCAAGTGATATACATGTGTTTAAAAGGAAGCATGTAACTGACAGGTCAGAGTAATGACAAGTGGTAACATGGAAGTGACTCAAAGTCCAACGACCACGAAGGGTCGGCCACGCATGGTATATGATAAAGAAGCAAGCATATCAATAGCATGACACAAGTACAAGATGAAGCTACCATAATATAAGCAATAGCAAAGCAATATATGAATCTGGAAATAAGAAGCGAAATACTTATCGTCCGGCGAAACGGGAAACTCAAGTAGAGAAGAGCGAGACTACTCGCCTAAATCACCAAAACGCCGAAAGATCCAAAATCCACGGAAGCTCGGGATGCGCCACAAACCTGATATAAACATGTAGAGAGAAGGGGAGAGAGAAAGAGAGAAGGGAAGATGATGTTTGTCAAGTGACAAGTCAAGTAATACATATCAAGTAACGAGTCATGAAGTACAAGATACAAATACATGAACCAAGTATAAGATCCAAAGTTAAGAAGATAAGCAACTATAACAGACAGCCAATAATTAGTCGACTGGGTGGACAGGGTAGTCGACTAATAGAGGGGTTAGTCGACTAGGAAGATGGGGTAGTCGACTAATACTGTGTTCCAGAGAGTTGGATTTCTGTTTCAGGAAAAGGTTAGTCGACTAGGGTCATATGGGTAGTCGACTAACAGACATGACAAGTCGACTAACAGTTATGTTAAGTCGACTAAATCTGAGATACAGAGAGTTAAGGTTTCTGGTTCAGGAAAGGTTAGTCGACTAGGGTCAAGGGTGTAGTCGACTAAGGGCCTCTAGTCGACTAGGAACTAAGGTAAGTCGACTAATACTGTGTTTCCTAGATAGAATTGTGTTTCACAGGACAGAATAAGTTAGTCGACTAATGTCTAGGTCTAGTCGACTAATCGTCTGGAAACAGCAAACAAAACAGATTTTCTAGGGTTGTTTGATGGCTAAATAATCATGGATTTGAAGACACAATTGAACATGATAGATAAACTTAAGTATACTAAGAATTAATCAAGCCTTGGTGATGAAAATTACTCACCAAAAAGAGTGATAGTGATGGAAGTTGTTGATGAAGAAGAAGATGGGGCTTTGGAGTTGTAGATGACTTGTGGTGGTGGTTCCTATGGTGATGAAGGAGGAGGAAGATGACTTGGTGATCTCTTGGGAGTTGGTGGTTGTTGTTGTGGTGATGGAGATGAAGAGGAGTTGAAGGAGGTTAGGGTTTTGGTGGAGAAGAGATGGTGGAGAGAAGAAAGGAAAAATGAAATAGAAATGTAAAGGAAAAGCATTTATATGTTTTGGATTTTATGAAGGAGATGCAAATCAAATGGAAGTGAGGGGGTTTTGTGTAAAAAGAAGGGGAGGTGAGGTGTCTCTCAAGTGGACACTTGGCCGGCCATGAGAGAGGATGAGGTGGAGTGATAATAATGAGGAAGTAGGTGGGAGTTGGTGGAGTTTATGGAATTTGGAAAATTGGGGAAATTGGAAAAGCTTTAGCTTGTGGAGGAAGGAAGAGAATAAAAGGAAAAGGAAAAAGGAAAAGAAATTATAATGAGAAGATATTTTCTCGGGAGAGAAGACGAAAATAATGGAAGTGGCGGATTCCCGGGATTCAGTTGCGGATGCGGAAATCTTTCGGGAAACACCGGAATCGTCCGAAATTCAAGTATCTCGGAACGACCCGAAATAATTACCAAAAATCAAGAATATTAATCTAAGAATTATAGTGAAATCCGTTTTAAGAAATACTTTATAGTTTTGAAACTAAAAATCCCGGAACCAGTTATCTACCGACTCCGGTGGAATTTTCATAAAATCATAAAATCCTCAGAAAAAGAATGTAGGTAGAAAATATGATTCTAAGGAATAATGCCTAAATGACCTTCTAGAAATTCCTAGCTGATTGTGAAATAAAAATCCGGGAATCGATCAACGGAACTGGCCGACACGGTTTTGAAGACTTTCATTTTAATTCCAGAAAAATCTAGAAAATCATAGAAAATATATAATATTGGAAAATGATATTTAAAACTAAAATCGGTCAATTCTAATTATCAGAATGTCTAAATCGAGTAATACTCTAGGATCGGGCCTTCGGTTCAGACTAGGGCTGACTCCGAATCCACGAATCCAAATCCAAGACAAAACAATCATATAGGGAATTCATAATACAGAATAAATACAGGAAGTAAATCGAAAAAATACGATCGAAATCTGAATACGCAACTAAGTACGTATTCCGGGAACGGGGTATTACAATCCACCCACCTTACAAAAAATTGCGTCCTCGCAATTTCGTTAAGGGGTGAATTGAACACAAAAGGGACAAGGGTGGAATTTTATACTAATTAAGATATGAAGCACTAGAGGTAGGGCTCTCAAGTCGACTGAACAATAATCATCCTCCGCACTTCCGGCTGTATAAATCTTCGAATAATGCTGAATAATACTGCTGATGTCGTGGCTGTGAAATAAATAAAGCCAGAATACCGAAGACAAAGAAAACCCGGATAATACTGAGCATGAATAAAGAAGACCAGTAATTAAGAATCCCGAATACCAGGCATCAATCACTCTGTAGAATATCCGACTGCTGTCTTCTGAAAGATAGCCAGATCAAGATCGATCTGGAGAATACCGAGCTTCATAGAATTGGCCGAAGAGATCACATAATAGCTTCATTCTGAACCAGCCACTACCTCTATAGTCTAGTCATATCTTAAGATAGTATAAGGTTTTATAAAACCAAAACATAAAACCAAAACAGGGAAAGGATAGGAAGGATTTGGAATCAAAGGAAGGATGGCCAAAAATAGATAACTCTGCACTTGTAGTTGGAATGCATAACCAAGACTCAAGTATTCCAGTTGCAAATTTCATTACCATTAATTTGCCCCCTGGACGTACTGGGGAAGTAAGAGCCTAGGCTCTGATACCAACCTGTAACGCCCCGATTCCACAATACGGGGTCGTCACTGCCAACGTATATACGTAAGTCGAAGTACCTTCCCGTATATACGCTAAGCATCAGTACAGACAAGAATCAGAGTACGGAAGCAAATGGTGCCATTATACATTCAACACATATATACAATTACAGAATTATCACCAGATGTGATCAATATTACAATAATATTATATCACAGATGCGCAAATGCGAGAGTACAAAAGATATACAATATATATGAACGGTACAAAAGGGAGCTCACATACAAGTATACAAGGAAAAGTACAAGTATGAATAGAAAAGGACACTCCACGAGTTTTAAAAGGGAAAACTCGAGAGACTCACAGGGGGCCTGGAAGGATGTGGCTCAGGACGGTCGGCTGGAGATCCACGCTACTGCTGCGTTACTCTGAACACACGCTCCTAGCTCCAAGATCTGGACGTGAGAATCTAGGGGAGTCAAATAATACTCCCAGGCGAGTGTTAGAAGCAAAAACCAAGTGGTGAAGCAGGGTGAGCACAATTAATGCATATATCAAGTAGGAAATACTCAGGAGGCAGATAGAATAGAGCAGGTAAGAATAGACATGGCATGAGAATCATAAAACAGGAAATCCGAATAAAACCAATCCGAGCTACCAGGTAGTTATAACATAATACTCATAAAACATGAAATCCGATATAAAGTCCGGGAAAAGCAAATACGGTAAGGCACATCACGGATTCATAGCTATTTAAGATGCAGGCTTTGGTATGCGTCCCATTCCACATACCTCTACTTACAACTTAAAGAGCCGGTTATTATGACACTTTATTATTACTCGTCTTTGCCCATATATCTCGGTATGTGTCTCGGTGTACGGCCAACTCACATACATCCATATATAAGCAAGTCGAGGTTGCTATTGGAAATCAGCGGTTGTATCAACGAACTATGTTTACAGTGGGTCCCGTACTTGCCCGGGACCACGGTCACAGTTTGTTCCGTTGCATGGAAACGGAAGCCAGCCGCAAGGCTTATCCAGGAGGAGGGACTTATGTATGCCCGTTAAAACTGGGGTGTAGGGAGCCAGCTCTCCCCTCGGTCCCCTGGTGGCCCTCAGGTCAGACCGGAAACATTTTAGTTGCACAACATTCCTAATACCACTGTAAACACGAACACATATCAATATCCGCATGTTTCCCCGACCCAATGCAATTTGGTCCTTTTTAGGATTCATTAGTTAATTATCACTTTACGGAAAAAAACAGGAAATAGGCATGATCAGGAATTCAGGAGTACACAAGTACTATATAGTCAGGTCACTGCATGTAAAGCAGGAAAACAGGTCACTGATCATGATACAAGATAACAAGTCAAGGTTCCCGTAAAGATGACAATCACAAGTCAAGTATATCATGCTGGGTATAAAGTGATAGCATGATAGGGTGATGATATATAACAAGTAACCAATCATGTATGAGATGATAATAGTCAGGGTAAGTCATGGTACAACATAAGGGTCTTGCCAAATAGTGGCATGTCAGGTAGTCAGGTGATAACACGGTTACCAAGTGATATACATGTGTTAAAAGGAAGCATGTAACTGACAGGTCAGAGTAATGACAAGTGTAACATGGAAGTGACTCAAAGTCCAACGACCACGAAGGGTCGGCCACGCATGGTATATGTTAAAGAAGCAAGCATATCAATAGCATGGCACAAGTACAAGATGAAGCTACCATAATATAAGCATAGCAAAGCAAATATATGAATCTGGAAATAAGAAGCGAAATACTTATCGTCCCGGCGAAACGGGAAACTCAAGTAGAGAAGAGCGAGACTACTCGCCTAAATCACCAAAACGCCGAAAGATCCAAATCCACGAAGCTCGGGAGCGCCACAAAACCTGATATAAACATGTAGAGAGAAGGGAGAGAGAAAGAGAGAAGGGAAGATGATGTTTGTCAAGTGACAAGTCAAGTAATACATATCAAGTAACGAGTCATGAAGTACAAGATACAAATACATGAACCAAGTATAAGATCCAAAGTTAAGAAGATAAGCAACTATAACAGACAGCCAATAATTAGTCGACTGGGGTGGACAGGGTAGTCGACTAATAGAGGGGTTAGTCGACTAGGAAGATGGGGTAGTCGACTAATACTGTGTTCCAGAGAGTGAATTTCTGTTTCAGGAAAAGGTTAGTCGACTAGGGTCATATGGGTAGTCGGACTAACAGACATGACAAGTCGACTAACAGTTATGTTAAGTCGACTAAATCTGAGATACAGAGAGTTAAGGGTTCTGGTTTCAGGAAAGGTTAGTCGACTAGGGTCAAGGTGTGTAGTCGACTAAGGGCCTCTAGTCGACTAGGAACTAAGATAAGTCGACTAATACTGTGTTTCCTAGAATTGTGTTTCACAGGACAGAATAAGTTAGTCGACTAATGTCTAGGTCTAGTCGACTAATCGTCTGGAAACAGCAAACAGAACAGATTTTCTAGGGTTTTGTTTGATGGCTAAATAATCATGGATTTGAAGACACAATTGAACATGATATATAAACTTAAGTATACTAAGAATTAATCAAGCCTTGGTGATGAAAATTACTCACAAAAAGAGTGATAGTGATGAAGTGTTGATGAAGAAGAAGATGGGGCTTTGGAGTGTAGATGACTGTGGGTGGTGGTTCCTATGGTGATGAAGGAGGAGGAAGATGACCTTGGTGGATCTCTGGGAGTTGGTGGTTGTTGTTGTGGTGATGGAGATGAAGAGGAGTTGAAGGAGGTTAGGGTTTGGTGGAGAAGAGATGGTGGAGAGAAGAAAGGAAAAATGAAATAGAAATGTAAAGGAAAAGCATTTATATGTTTTGGATTTATGAAGGAGATGCAAATCAAATGGAAGTGAGGGGGTTTTGTGTAAAAAGAAGGGGAGGTGAGGTGTCTCTCAAGTGGACACTTGGCGGCCATGAGAGAGGATGAGGTGGAGTGATAATAATGAGGAAGTAGGTGGGAGTTGGTGGAGTTTATGGAATTTGGGAAAATTGGGGAAATGGGAAAAGCTTTAGCTTGTGGAGGAAGGAAGAGAATAAAAGGAAAAGGAAAAAGGAAAAGAAATTATAATGAGAAGATATTTTCTCGGGAGAGAAGACGAAAATAATGGAAGTGGCGGATTCCCGGGATTCAGTTGCGGATGCGGAAATCTTTCGGGAAAACACCGGAATCGTCCGAAATTCAAGTATCTCGGAACGACCCGAAATAATTACCAAAAATCAAGAATATTAATCTAAGAATTATAGTGAAATCCGTTTTAAGAAATACTTTATAGTTTTGAACTAAAAATCCCGGAACCAGTTATCTACCGACTCCGGTGGAATTTCATAAAATCATAAAATCCTCAGAAAAAGAATGTAGGTAGAAAATATGTGATTCTAAGGAATAATGCCTAAAGGACCTTCTAGAAATTCCTAGCTGATTGTGAAATAAAAATCCGAGAATCGGTCAACGGAACTGGCCGACACCGTTTTGAAGACTTTCATTTTAATTCCAGAAAAAATCTAGAAAATCATAGAAAATATATAATATTGGAAAATGATATTTAAAACTAAAATCGGTCAATTCTAATTATCAGATGTCTAATCGAGTAATACTCTAGGATCGGGCCTTCGGTTCAGACTAGGGCTGACTCCGAATCCACGAATCCAAATCCAAGACAAAACAATCATATAGGGGAATTCATAATACAGAATAAATACAGGAAGTAAATCGAAAAAATACGATCGAAAATCTGAATACGCAACTAAGTACGTATTCCGGGAACGGGGTATTACATACACCCAACAAAACCCTAGAAATCGCTCACAACTTGAGCAGATTTCTAATTTAGCACTTTCTCGAAACAGCACGACCCGACTGTCGGTCGACCGGTCGGTCGTGCCGGTCGACCGTGCCTAACCGAGAGTTAGGCACTTTCAGTCGGTCGACCGGGCGGTCGACCGCTGCATCCCTGTGCACGTTGTGCACAAACGGTTGAACGGGCCGGTGGGACCGTGCTTCTGCTGCTGTTTCTGCTGCTGCTGTTGCTGAATCTGATATTCCTCGACTTCCTCTTCTCTTCCTACAATTCTCCACCTCGATGAAGATTCCTCAAATCTGAGCCGAACTGACATACTAACCATCGACTTGAAAATGGCTGCACCAGTGTGGTTGCCTACGTACCCTGCCCAAGGGATCAAGCCATCCGTAGTTCATCCAAATGAGTTTCAACAAGCTCATGCTACATGAAGGATGTGGAGTAAAGCCTTACAATGTGCAAACTTGACTCCTGACACCACCTTAGTAAGCATGTCGGCAGGATTCTCCGATGTGTGAATCTTCAGATGCTCAATATCACCCTCATCTAGAATCTCCCGAACAAAATGGAACCTGACATCAATGTGCTTCGTCCGTGCATGATATACCTGGTTCTTGGCTAAATAAATAGCACTCATACTGTCACAGTTGATCTTCAGAAGATCCTGATCCACCCCAAGTCATCAAGCAAACCTTGAAGCTAAATTTCTTCCTTCATAGCCTCCGTCATGGCCATATACTCGGCCTCTGTGGTAGACAATGCGACGGTAGACTGTAGAATGGAGCGCCAACTCACCGGTGCTTGAGAGAATGTAAAGACATACCCCGTTGTAGACCGGCGCTTGTCAAGGTCACCAGCATAGTCGGAATCAACATATCTGATACAATCATGCTTCCTTATGGAGTCCTTCTCAAATACCAGACCAACATCAATGGTACCTTTAATGTACCGCAGAATCCACTTCACTGCCTCCCAATGACCCTGTCCCGGATCATGCATATATTTACTGACCATAGAGACAGCTTGTGACAGATCTGGTCTCGTACACACCATAGCATACATAAGACTACCGACTGCGCTAGCATATGGGACGTGAGTCATGTACTCACGTTCTTCAACGTTCTTTGGAGGCATCATAGCAGATAACTTGAAATGAGGAGCTAGTGGTGTACTTACAGACTTCGCATCCTTGCCGATGTTGAACCTCTGAAGTACCTTTTACAAATACTCCTTCTGTGTCAAGCTCACCCTGTCAACCCTTCGGTCTCGTGTGATTTCCATGCCCAGCACCTTCCTTGCTTCACCAAGATCCTTCATCTCAAACTCAGAAGATAGATCCCTCTTCAGTGCATCAATCGCAGATCTAGACCTTGAAGCAATAAGCATATCATCTACATATAGAAGTAAATAAATATACTCCCATGTCGGTAGCTTGTTGTAGTACACACATGGGTCATAGTGGCTACGTGTGTACCTCTTTCCTCTGATGAAACTGTCGAACCGCTTGTACCACTGTCTAGGAGACTGTTTTAGTCTATACAGCGACTTCTTCAGCTTACACACCATATCTTCCTTCCCTGCAGTCTTGAACCCTGTTGGCTGAGACATGTAGATCTCTTCATCTAGATCGCCATGAAGAAAGGCGGTCTTTACATCGAATTGATCAAGGTCCAACTCGTACTGTGCCACCAAAGCCAATAAGATACGAATTGACGAATGCTTTACAACAGGAGAAAAACCTCATTGTAGTCAATTCTTCCCTTTGAGCATAGCCTTTTGCTACCAATCTGGCCTTGTAGCGCACCGAATCTTCTTGAGAGATCCCTGCTTCTTTGCATACACCCACGTACAGCCTATAGCCTTCTTCCCTTTGGGCAACTAGTGAGTTCTCAAGTGTCGTTCTTGTAGAGAGACTTCATCTCTTCTTCCATGGCTTCTTTTCACATCTTCGAGTCTGAACTGATTTCAGCTTCTCTGAAGGTGGACGGGATAGCCTCCTCAACGACCGGAAGTGATACGCCACGATCATATCTGTAGTAAGCTAACCTGGTCTCCTAGTGTTTCTCTTTGGTCTTCCAACTGCAGTAGAGTTAGGAATATAACCATGACCTGTTCTTGACCCTTTCATCATCAGCATCTCCCTCATCTGCTTGATCATTACCCTGTATCACCCTAGGTATGATCCTCACTGATGCTGAACTCTCTAGAGATGGTGGATTTGCATCATTCTCCACCTGCTGCGACACATCTTTGGTCTTGCTAGTCTCCACCTGCTGAGAGACCTTAGGCTTCAACATAGAAGCCTCATCAAAAGTGGCATCCCTGCTGAGAAGAAACTTCTGTCCGTTGGATCCTAAATCTTGAACCCTTTGATTCCCTTCTTGAAACCGACGAACACACCCTTCTTTGCTCTTGGGTCTAACTTATCATCTTTGACATGATAATAGGCTGGACAACCAAACACTCTTAGCAAATCATAGTCAGCAGCTGTTTTTTCTGACCAAACCTCGAGAGGAGTTTTCCCCCTATCGCAGACGAAGGCAACCTATTCACAAGGTAGCATGCATATGCCAAAGCATCAGCCCAGAAGTTCTTCGATAAACCGGCATTGGACAACATACAACGGACCTTCTCTAATAAAGTCCTGTTCATCTTTTCTGCTACCCCATTCTGTTGCGGTGTCTCCCTCACTGTGAAGTGTCTCTCTATGCCCTCATCAAGACATAGCTGAAGGAAAGGATCAGATTTATATTCTCCCCCATTATCTGAATGGAGGACCTTGATTTCCTTCCCGTACTTCTCTCCAAGTTCTTCTTCCACTTCACAAACAATTCTAGGACTTCCCTTTGTGTCTCATGGTATATACCCAACAACGCCTAGAATAATCATCAATAAACGACACAAAGTAATGGTTACCTCCAATTGATGTAGTCTTGATAGGTCTCCAAACGTCAGTGTGAACATAGTCCAGAATCCCCTTAGTGCAATGTGTTGCTGTGCCGAACTTCACCTTGGTCTTCTTCCCGATGATACAGTGTTCACAAAATTCCAGCTTGCAGGTTCCGGCACCTTCAAGTACTCCTTGTCTTGCAAGAGTTTGCAAAGACTTTTCTCCTGCGTGTCCCAGCCTCATATGTCACAGCCTGGTTGAGTCTTCATCTGAACTGGTAGAAGCCGCCACTTGTCCTGTAACAGTACTACCATTCAAGTAGTAAAGATTGTTCCTGCGATCGGCCTTCAATACCACCATCGAACCTTTGGTCATCTTAAGGACTCCCTCCTTAATTGACACCACAAGGCCCAATGACTCCAAAGCTCCAACAGAGATTAGGTTTTTCTTCAATTGAGGTACATACCTCACTTTCTTCAGTTCCCTTACCATCCCATCAAACATCTTTATTTGGATTGTTCCTACACCCTCCATGATACATGGATGATCATCACCATAACGACTGAACATCCCTCCAGCTTCTCAAAGCTAGAAAACCAATTCCGATTAGGGCACACATGGTATGTAGCACCAGTATCCAAAATCCACTCATTTTCTCCTGAGTAGCCAACGATGGGAGTAGTGATTGAGAATGAGAAAACCGACGAGTCCGAGTCTGATCCACTGTCTGTGAAGTACTGCTCTGAGTACTGACCACCTTTGCAAGATTTGCCTCAGTCTTAGACTCCTTCTTCTTCCCTTAGCCTTTGGACAGTCAACTTTCCAGTACCTAATTCTCTACAGAAGGCACACTGGTTCTTCTTCAGATCCCTATAACCCGGCCTGGACTTCGATCTCCCTCTATCATCTTTGCCCTTCCTATATGAACCCCTGCCTCTTACTGCTAGCGCCTCTGCTGATGAGCTTGACTGAGAAGGCTGTCTCTCCTTTCTCCTCGTCTCATAATTTGTCAAAGCAGACGACACTTCATGATAGTTAAGGGACTGTCTCCCATTTATGAAGGTTAAGGTAAACGTCTCATACTCCTCCGCAGGAAGAGAGTTCAAGAGAATTACTGCCTTGTCTTCTTCATCTACCTTGACATCCACATTGACCAAATCCGTAAGAAGCTTCGTGTAGCGATTCAGATGTTCATTCACGGAGCATCCCTTCTTCATCTGAAACCCGTACAGCTTGCTTTTCAGCTGTAGTCTTGATTCAATACTCTTGGTCAGATATTTCCTTTCAAGGATCTCCCACAACTGCCTCGCAGATGTCTCGTGTAACACAAGATATTTGATGTCTTGTGTTAGACACGATCTGATCAAACCACACGCAGACCGGTTCATCTTCTCCCACTCTTCTTCAGTGGTTGTTCTTCGCTTCTTCTCAAGACGTAGAGTATCCTCGAGGTTAGATGCATTTAGGGCATCCATCACCTCGCACCTCCACATGCCAAAATTGTTAATGTCATTAAACTTCACCACGTCAATCCTCGGATGAGGATTCATGGTCCTAACTGATGTACTTTCTTCTACCATCTCTCTAACTGGATCCTCTATGTAATGCGGAAATACCAAACGGAGATAGATAATCAACTGATAAGATCAGATCTTTACCTTCTCACGAAACCCTAGATGAGTTCCTGACCAGATCTACTCCTCAATGATTCCTTGAGCACTCCTTGCGCTATCTGAGATCGACACACGATCCCACGAACAGTCCCAATGCTGATCTGAGATAGACACACGATCTCCACCAAATCAGCAATCGATGCCCTACGAATCTCCAGATAATCCCACGACGAACCTGGGATGCTCTGATACCACTTGTTGTGCGCCGAACAACAACCACGTAGAGGAAACCCTAGATCTCAGATGCAAAAGAATAATACCACCAACATCAAATAACACACAAGCAAAGAGAAGAACACAAAAACTAGGTTTAACGAGGTTCGGCCAATTTCGCCTACGTCCTCGGGGCAAGGAAGAGAGAGTTTCTATTGATTTTTGTGAATCAATACAATGTTTTCAGCATTACTGATAAAGAGAGCTCTGCCTCTCTCAATACACCCAACAAAACCCTAGAAATCCGCTCACAACTTGAGCAGATTTCTAATTCAGCACTTTCCCGAAACAGCCCGACCCGACTGTCGGTCGACCGGTCGGTCGACCGACCATAGGCACCGGTCGACCGTGCCTAACCGAGAGTTAGGCACTTTCAGTCAGTCGACCGGGCGATCGACCGCTGCATCCCTGTGCACGTTGTGCACAAACGGTCGACCGGGCCGGTCGACCGGGCTTCTGCTGCTACTGCTGCTGTTGCTGAATCTGATATTCCTCGACTTCCTCTTCTCTTCCTACAACGACTAATGATCCATTAACCATGAGAGTACTCATTGAACCAATCCCGACAAGCTAAGCAGATCTGATTCCATATGAAAGCCTAAATAACTTAATTTGTTGCACCATTTTATGATGGAAGCATCAAGACCAACATAATAATTCATCCAAATTGGAACTGAATTGATGTGCAACTTTGAGGTATCTTCACTTCAATCTTCCAAACCCATAACCATAATTATTTATCAATGAACAAACAAAAGTTCATGTATTTTACCTCAATTGGCAAACCTCATGATCATAAAAAAAAATAATTAGCAATTACCAAGAGAAACAATATAGCCACAATATTCCATAACATTATCCATAAAAAGCCAGAAAAAAAAAAGTGCACTTTTGAATGATTTACTTCACTATTCAACCTACATGTTTTTTAACCAATGTGCATTCTTCCTGTTGTATATTACCTCTAATTCCTCATCTGCTTTCATCAATCATTCGGCAAATTGTAATAATCCTTCTACACAATTTCCTCTTTTTTACATGCCCAGTGAAAACCCATGAATTATTTTCCAGTAAACACTAAAAAGCTGCAACCTTTCTGAATTATTTCACCTCAAACATCAAAAACCCAGAATAATTTCCCCCTAAAAAACTAGAGAGAGAGAGAGAGAGAGAGAGAGAGAGAGAGAGAGAGAGAGAGAGAGAGAGAGAGAGAGAGAGAGTGTGTGTCTCAGCTCAGTTACCGCGCATGCAGCGACGCTGAGGAGATTAACGTGCTTGCGGCCGAGGATCCACCGGGACAGTCCAACGGGCGGCGGAGATCCGACGGAGAAGGTGAGGCTGGCGGAATCGAGCTGGGATCTGATGCCATTGTTGGTTCTCGAGGGTCCCGGCAGAGAAAGTTGATGGCGATGGAGTTTTGATGGGTTGCTTGAATTTTTAAGGAGGAGGCGAGAGGAGGAGGAGGAAGAAAGAGACGGAGGAGGAGGGCGGAGGAGAGCCAGGGTCGGCGTTGGGCCTTTGGGAGAGTCCCCCTTGCTTCGTCTCACATGGCCGAGAAAACGAGGTTCAGTTGTGGGAAAATTTCGGAAGGCCCCTGGTTAAGATTTTAGTTGCAAAATGATACCAACATTTGTTTTTCTTTCCTCTTTTTTCCTTTTTTTCTCTCTATTTTTTGGGTTCTTTTTTCCTATTAGTGTTCTGTTTAGGGGGGAAAATAGTAAATTTGTTATCTAACCTCTAATTTGTCACTACGTATTTTTTTACAGCTGTATTATTATTTATTTATGAACTCTTTTATGACATATAAGCGGGGGAAGCCACTATTAGACTCACATTTCTTTTTTTTTATGGTTGGAGACAAATTCTATATATCTAGAATTGTTTTTCAACGCAGAATCCTCGACAAACAAACATCTCAGCAAGCTCAGATACAAATCAGAACTGAATCAGTACAACAACTAGAAGAAGAAGAAAACTGAAATCTCCAATCAAAACTGAAACTCACCCCATTTCAGAACTCAACTCCGCCTATTGCACTCGCTTCGCTCTGCCTTCAAAAAAGATTATGTCGCAGTTGGAAACTGAACATAAACTGGGACAAAACTAATGGATTAAGATTCAAGACATCCCAACATCTACTTTGATAATTTTTCTTAAGGATCTTTCTACTCTACTAGCAAAATGCATGGCATGTACCAACTTTTGTTTGTTCATCGGTTTGCCTGTGAAGAATATTAAGCGGTCTCAACTCTCAGGTCAGTGATATAATCATGTTTCTAGGGCACTTCTCCTGCAACTAAAAACATGATTCTACTAAATTTACAGTGCAGTCATGTAACCATTACAAGAAATCAAGTGCTGAAGAATTTATAGTGCAGTCATGTAACCATTAATACAAGAAATCAAGTGCTGAAGATTGATGTTTAATGACAAGCTCCCTATTTTCTACCTTGAAAACTGTGTGGGTACTCAAACAACAGTTCGGTTCATGTGTGAGCCACATACACATATTATAAAAGAGAGAATCCCGAGTTGACACATAGGATTAAGCCTCTTATTACATTATAAGAGGTTCAAAGACTTTAAAACTTTGTACCCTCAAAACCCGACATCTTATTCACGTGTCAACGCGGGATTAACCTTCTTATAATATATGTGTGTGGCTCACATAAATGAATCGAATCTCTCAAACATGTACTCAATAAAGTACCATAGCATTACTCAATGACAAATGCTAGACACATAAAACTGTTTTTGTGTAGGGAACTAAAGAGACACATATAAAGTGACCATCAAATTAATCTTAAGTTACGGGGAAGCTAGAGATTAGAAGTATAATTGAGTGCAAATTACCTTGCTATAGGGTTATGGCTTCCAACTGTAGTACTTTTGAAGTCAAAACATATTCACAGAGGAAATTAGTTTTAAAAAGAAGGCAGTATAATTTGGAACATTATAATCTAGATTGGAAGAATTTTACGAAGTACTATATACAATAACATATAAACTTAATTATTATTTTGTGCTCACAATCTACATTCCCTCAATGAATGAAGCTTGATTAATTGAGTTAGCCATTAAATATATACAAAGAAAGCCCTTGAATTATTAATGCTGGAGAATGATATTTCTAGTGCTTCAAGCTCTACCTAATTGCTTCATTATTTCTTATTAATCATATATTACCTCGCAATTACTTATGAATTAATTTGTACTTTCCACTAATTAATCCAGGATTAGCTGCAGATATAGTGATCACCTACTCAACATACTTATAATACATAAACATAACTCGCTACTGGTTAGTAATACTTCCAAAATTAATTAATGCATGAATGAATCTAAGAATGCAAGATGGCACCAGAAGATCAGTCTCTCTCTTCTTGGCATTTTCTTCACATTCTGGAAGAAAATAGCTCTGACAATAACAAATGCAACTTGCAAATGAATGATCCAATGCATGCTACATATATGATATATCCAGTCAAAGATTTAAGATTGAAGAAAATAGAGAGACAAAAGAAAGGGGAAAAAAAAAAAAAAACTTCAGTCATCAGGTAGCATGTTACTTATTTCATGATCTATAACAGTCCTTTGCGAGCTCTCTCAAGAACAAAATTTTGCAGGACTCTCTGGAAAACCCTAACCACTTCATTCATCATCACATAACTCACCTCACATGCCCTATATATTCTCATAGTTAGAAGAAAGAGGAGGAAGAAACGGCACTCGGTTGCCGAAAGCTCTGCAAGATCGCCGCAATGGTCATCGACTCATCATCTTCATCCTCCAACTCCATGAAGCTGCACTCCTCCTCCTCCCCCCTCTCAGGGGACGGAGGAGGTGGCGGTGGGGGAGGCGGCGGCGAAGAGACCTGCAGAGGAGGAGCACCAGCAAAGAAAGGGTAGACGAAGTTGGTGCGCGCCCGGCCGAGGCCGCTGAAGGATATCGATGAGATGTCGTAGGCGAGGGCCGCCTCCTCGGCCGTGTCGAACGTGCCGAGCCAGTGCCGTTCCTTGGTGTAGGGGTTGCGGATCTCAGCCGCGTACCGGCCCCAGGGGCGGCGCCGGACTCCCAAAAACTCGGTCGACGCCCGAGTACGCCGTCTCCGGCTCCGGTGGTGTATGATCATCTGTGGGAGGTGGTCAGCCATGGCCAAGGGTATATGGGATTGAGTGAATGTGGTTGCTTGCTAGGGTTTCTTTTCTTCTTCTATATATAGGTGATTAGGTTGATGACATGGATTCCTTTTTTTTTCTTCTTTTAACCCTCAAGATTTAGGGTTTATGTTTAGTTTAGATTGAGGTTTGGTAAAGCTAGAGAGAGTAGGTGAATATATGTTGGAAAGTAAGGGCTTTTGGTGGTGTTTGTGAAAGAGAAGAAGGGTTTTTGGTTTCTCATGGATTTTTAAGTGAGGATGTAGAGAGTGGGAGGTGTAAAGGTTATTTGCTTTTATACGACTAGGGTTTGGTAAGGCTATAAATGGTAGGTGCTTCATTTTCAGGTGTCAAGCTATAATGGGGGTTTGCTCTTATTTTAGAGGGCACAGTTATTTTTTTAGTTTTAACATCGTTATTATCATCAAAGTCTTTTTTTCATTAAAGTATTAAAATGGATGTGTCTTTAGTGAGAAAACTAAATTTGAGGATAAATTTTCTACATGTTAAATAGCCAGTGGACAGAATCTCATAAACTTGAAAAAAAAAAATTAAATCTTGAGGAATAGAAAAAAGTGAGTTATGTTAAGTCTCTAAGAGATATATACATAAATTTATTAATTACTGGCTAACTATATCTTAAATATTATTTCTCAACCAGATGTCAGAATATTGTATACTTCTATTGTAAAGTCATATCATATTAGGCATCAAGTTGCTAGGATACTTCTTGTTGTATTGTTATCATTTTCTATATGTTGGTATGTAAAGGTCAAGTTACACTTATGATAAACGTCAGAGAGAGAGAGAGAGAGAGAGAGAGAGAGAGAGAGAGAGAGAGAGAGAGAGAGAGAGAGAGGTTTAAGGTTTTAGACTTTTAGTAAAGTTGGTTTCAGGTGTTTTATGAAGAATTTACTTGAGGTAGAAAGTTTTAGCTAGGGTTTTTGTTTGTCTAGTGAGACAAAAGTGGGCCTAGAAGAAAAGGAAAGGTTTATATAAAAAAATTATCATAATATAGCTTTTGCCAATGGCTGAGTTGGGCAGGTGAGGTGGAGAGTGCACAATGGGGAATTAAAAAATGAGATGTGATTAGCTACAAATGTGTTTGTTTATATGCCATGGGGTTCACTCTCTTTTCCTCCTTGTTTTGCTCGACATGATAACTATAACACCACTTTTATGGGGGCATTCTCCGCAAATCCTTGCTTGTCACTATGACAAAGCATTGGAACTTGTCACAATTTGAACTCACTCTCTAGCTTGTGATCTCCCTCTCTCAACTTGCAAATTAAATGCACTATGTGTAACACAACATGAATTATAACATTGACACATGTCTGAAAAGGCCTTGTTTGCTTGCTAACTAAGTAGAGAAGTACAAGTTATAACATCATAGATCCTATTGTTTCTAGTTCATGAGAAAGAAGGGAGGCTGGAATAGACTTTTAAGGGTCAAGTCCATTTTTGGGTAGAAGAGTACCTCTAGACATGAAGCAACTACTTTGTAATTCAGTTTTATTATTTTCTCTTTAATGTAACAGGCGGTTACACTCCACTTATTTCGAAAAAAAAGAAGAAAAAAAAGGCATTCCAAAGCATGAACTCAAGTGTTTGTGTAGTTACATTTTATATCTAATAGTGTTGGGAGCGTGTTAGAAAAAAAATTTAAAACAAGAAGACAACGGATCAGAATTAAAACTCAAAAACAAAACAGTCAAGAACAATTTCAATCTCAGAAAGTCTCAGTTATATTATCAGTACAGAAAAAGAAAAGAAAAGAAAATTGTTCATAAGAAATTCTTAACATCATCATCATAAATCTCTTATAAACATTTGTGGGCTCTACTCGTAGAATGCTATGTATTGGAATAGAAAATTCATAGAAATTCTTAACATCATCATAAATCTCTTATAAACATTTGTGCACTCTACTCGTAGAATGCTATGTATTGGAATAGAAAAGGAGATACATCTATACTTCAGCTAGTAGGATCAAAAAAGTACATTATATCACTTCTCTGCACCACTGCAACAAAAATATTTTCTCCTAAAAAGGATTAGTGACTCTGATTTGTTTATTGTGATAACTTTTAGAAGTGGGGAGCATAGTTTCCCTTCCACATGAGAGATGTTTTGGATCATGGGCTGGTCAAATCTAATTCTACCATATAATCTTTTCTCTCTCTCCCCTCAACCTACCATATAATCTTAATTAAAGGAGCTAATCCCACACATTTAAGTTGTACTTTTATATGCAATGGCTACTAATATTATAAAGCCATTTGAACCCCAATGCCCATACACTTTGGGAGGCATCATTCTCCTTAGTTTTGTCCACACCCTCTTACTATGTGCTTGTTTAGGTGTTTGTGATAGCACAATATTCAAATATGGCTGACCCTTTGTGCTATGATGAATGCAAACATATGGCTTGCTTTTTTTTCTTTGTTTTTTTCTCCTTTTGAGTCAAAGGCTCACTAAGCATTTGTTTATGGGGGGTTTGTTAACTTGAGGGGCTGAAATAATTAAGCATTCTCTTATTCAAGAAAATATAGGACTACGTCTTACTTTTGTAGAAATCACAAGGGAAATAAAGTTTCTTTTGAGTAAAACTTAACGTTTTGGGAGTTTAAATGATTGAAATGCTAATTAAAACCTTTAGTATCAATTACTTGCAGAGTTTAGGTATGTATATATATAAAAACAAACACGGTGCCCATGAAAATTCAATATTTTGGAAATGTCGATTTGTGCTTATGTCAATATAAAAATCAATACAAGAAAATTCTCGGAATTTCAAGTAGATTCATGTATGCCAAATGCAGCCTCATATTCATTCATGCGGCCATTTTATTTTATAATAATATTTAAAATAATAATTATTTACCATACGATACGAGTATCGGATATGATAAGTGGGTACGCAAAAGTTTAAAAAACGACCGCATGAATAATATATTATTTATTATTTATTATATTTTATATATAACATATAAATGTTATATGTTTGTGTGTAATTATGATATTTTATAATAAGCATAAAAAGTTGTTGGAGAACTTTTGAAATAAGTTAAAAAGTATTGACTGTATAGAATTAATGCGTTGTTTCACATGATGATACATGTTGAATTTATATAGAAATATACAACAAGAATCGTGTCGGATTCTTTTCACATACGAATACCCGAGTTACCTAGAAGAATCAGTCATTATAAATTATTAGCATGTAACACAAATAAGAATAGTATTATAATTCTCTATTTATTTCATCGAACCAACAGAAAGAAATAAGTAGAAAGACTCTCTTGGGCAAAGAATTATTTTGCTTGTTGAAATCAAGAAAGGAAATAATAATAATAATAATAATAATAAAATTTGTACAAAGGCTGAGCAAATTCACATTAAACCATACCATTTTCCAAAAAATATAAAAAACAGTAAAAGATATTCTTTTAATTATACGCGGCGAAACCCATGATTTCTTTTAATTCAGACTTTAGCGCTAAAATAGTAAATTATAATATTAAAGATATATTTTTTAGGGGAAAAAATTGCTTCCAAATAAACAATTTTTTTAAAAAAATTAAAAAATAAAAACCATATTAGGAGTTTGCTTACCACAGGCTACTACATCTCAAACCTTCAAATTCTACATTTCAAAACTTCGAATTTTCATCAAATCCTCTTTTGGCTGCTTGCTTTATATATCAAATCATCACTATCTCCATCAATTTAAGCTTGATAAGTTGATAAAATCTCTCTCTAGATCTTACTCTCTTCTTCTTCTTCAAACCCAAACGGGCGGGTTTCAAACCTTTTAAGACCCATCTAAAATTTCGGGTCTGAGTATCAAAAGTGGATGAACCCACCCAACCCGGCCCATTGACACCCTTTTGAATCTGAACCAAGAGCCTCTTAATTACTATTATTTTCCTTGTTGAAATCAAAGCTTAAATTGATGAAATTTCAAAGTTCAATACATTTCTCATATCTACATCTATTTCTTCTTCTCCAAGATCCATCCAAGCTTGCTGGGAAGAAAAAATAATGTCCCAAATGCAAGGAGTTCAGATTCTTGATGTAACTCAGATCCCACTTTCACCACTTCCCCAACGCCCCCCACTTCCAATCAAGCTCTCACTATTTGATGTACTTGGCTTCCAACCAATCAAGAGAGTCCTCTACCCAATCCCAACACCAACCAATCAAGGGGCTGTTGTTTTTGAGAGAATGGCTGGAAAGTTGGGTTATTTCTTGAATTTTATTGGCCTGGGTTTTTTCTCATATGTTGTGTTTATTTGACAAGAAAATCAAGTGAGTTGAAAATGAGCTTTTGTCTGTTGTCAGTTTTCTCCTCAATTTTGACAGAAAACACAGAGAAATCTGACAGGCCAATTTAAAAAATAATTTCCATCTCCCCTAATTCGTTAGGGCTACTCTCCCTTTCTCTTTTCTCTCTCTTCTCCCACGTCGCTCTAACTCTCTCTCCTTTTCTCTCTCTTTTCATCAGAATTTTGCTCTTTCGTCGATCTCTGCCTTGATTTGCTGACTTAATATTGGCCCAATTCTTCAAATTGAAGGGTAGATGATAAATATTTTTGTGAAAAAATACTATGACGTTCAACTGATCTGTGGATGTTGATCTATCTTGGTCTTCATGTCGTTGGTTGTACGTTTTGATACCTGGTCTTTATTATTGTTGTCGTCGGTTTTGATCCCTCTGTGGATGCAGGTTTTGATCTATATGAGGTTGTGGGTCTTGATCTATCTGTGGCTGTGGGTTTTGATCTATCTAAGATCGTAGGTCCTGATCTATCTTTGAATATGGATTTTGATCTACTTGAGGTCATGGTCTTGATCAATCTGTGGCTGTGGGTTTTGATCAAAGAAATTGTTGATCTCTATGGCCTTGGGTGCTGGTGCTGGTGGTGTTATTGGCGCTGGTATTGGTGTTGGCGCTGGTGTTGTTGGTGGCGATGTTGGTGGTGCTCGGGTTGGTGTAGTTGCTGGGGTTGGTGTTAGTGTCGATCTATCTCTTCCTCTTCTTCCTCTTCTTCTTCCCAAAAGCCTAGTAACTTGATGATTTCTTTATTAGTTCCTTATGTAAGAAACTTGAATAGATTTATATTGTTGTAGATTTCTTTAATTGATGGATACTGTTATATATTTGAGTATTTGACAGATAAAAACAGTTATATATTTGATAAATTGATGATTATTAACTATTATATATGTGGTAAATTTATTCCTATGAATTGTAATATATGAATTGTTATAAATTAAGAAATTGATGCTTATTGGATGTTTAACTTTTGAAATAGTGTCTCCAAATTTATACTTTTACCAATGACTGCCTTAGGGGTATGATCTATATGGCTTAGTGTAAGTTATGTATAGTGTGCAAGTGATATTCTCTTATAGTGTGCAAATGTGTATTTTGTAAACTTGTTTACATCTTTGAAGTTGAACTAATTTGGTGTGGGGACGTAATTGTAGATGGATGGCGAGGAAAACCAAATATTCGATTACGTTGTATTGTTGCATCAGTAGTTGTCATAATGTTAGTGATATACTTTCACATGTGATATCATCACCGTCTAAGGCCAATTTCCAGTAAACCATTCGCTATTAGGGATTTATATAGGCATGCACACATGCACTTTATTCTCAATGGGTCTAGTAGCATGTATGAACTATCTTAGGATGTGTAAGGGGACATTCTTTAATTTGGTACAAATAATAAGGAATAGTGACCTATTGTGAGATAGTATTCATGTACTAGTAGAGAAGCAGTTAGTCATGTTGCTCCACATAGTTGTTCACAAGTCCAAGAATACAGTGATGAGAGTAGATTTTATTAGACCTCGGTGAACAATAAATAGATAATTCAATAAAGTGTTAAGTACAATTTGCATTCTATAGGATCAATACATGAAGCAAGCACCTAATGAAATTCCTTCAAATTAAAAAGTAGCACATTATGGTACCCTTATTTATCGATAAGTGAGTAATGGATTTGTTTACAAATCTTTATCATATTTTAGAATGTATAACAAGAGTTATTATATTGGTATATTTTTTTAAGATTGTATTTGTTTGATTGATAATACATATATTGATGCCACAGTTCCCACTAAATACATGACCCATTTTAGAAGTCATAAATGTGTAACTTAGAATATACTTTGATGCAGTTTTACTAAAGAAACGCTTCACATATGTGTTGACAAGAGTGGGAGTGATCAACCAATGATTTTACTGTGCTTAAGGATGCCTTGTCCTTACCAGCACCCAATGGCCTAGAAGTGTATGATAGTGTGTGTTACCTATACTCAACTTTAATCTGTTAATTAATATATGATACTAAAGTTAAAAAGAAATTAATTTCTATATAGGCAAGTATTATTTATGCAACGTTGGTTACAATATCATGCCAGGATTTCTATCTCCTTATCAGCTAGTAAGGTATCATCTAAAGGAACAAGCAAGTCGTACACCTAAAAATTAGAGAGAGTTGTTCAACCTATGTCACTCATCCTTTCAGCGGGACATCATTGTTATCTCAAAGTGAGAGGCACACATCGGATGACATTGGTAGTTCTAAGAAATCAAGGGGCAGAGATGAGCCGGAATTGAGTTCCCAGTAAAGAAATCGAAGAAAAAGAACACCAGGAAGAAGAAAACAGGGGCGCAACCAAAATAAAGTATGGGAGGACGAGCATGATGACTTTGTTATTCCTTACCTAGCTGAACTAGCACATTAAGGAGACAAAATTGATAAAATCAAAGATTCTGCTTTCTCCATGAATGCCCATGTTGTGAACAAGAAGTTTGGAATGAACTTCGATGGACTAAACGTTGCCAATCATATGAAAAGCTTGAGGACCTGGTTATGAACATGTGCAATATCTTCAATATTAGCGGAGCCGAGTGGAATGAAGGGAGCAAGACTATTACTTTAGAGCCAATCTCATGTGATAAATGAGATAAGGTATACAATAATATCACATTCTTTTAATTTACTATTAATCAAAGTTGTGTGCATATGTAAAATTGTTTAATTCTTTACTTGTGTAGAAAACACCAAGCTTAAGGAATTTGTGAGCTAGCCGTTGATGCACTTTGATGAACTGAAGCTCATAATTGGAAATGACTTTGCCATGGTGAGTTCAAGAAGAGCCTCTTTGAAAGGTTTGACACAATTTTATTTTCTTCAATTCAAGTCAGGAATGTACCTTTTGCTGATATAGGAGAGGATAGTGCTTCAGCAGAAGAGACTATCGATCAAGAAAAAGAAGGAAGCGGTGTGAGTAACAGTCTAATAAGAATTCTAAATTCACTTTGTGGTGGTGCAACTACTTTTACTAAAGTTAGAAAAAACATCTAGTAGATGAGGGTGTTATGAGAACAATAGTGGACAAAGTTGGAAATTTGTCAGATGCCTTTAGGCAAACAATTCATGAACACTGGACTGTCAAATTGCCTAAATGTGTATATGGTCATATTGACTATGATGATAGAGTTCTAGATATCGCTTTTGCGAGATTGTTAGAATCTGAAATGGCAGCTTGATTTTTCATTGCCAAGCTTTAAATACTCAAAGAGATATTTAGATGAGCTTACAAGGGAGTTGAATTTGAATATTTTCACTTCAAGATCCAATCATACCAGTAATACAACTAGTGTAAGGGTGAAAACAGTGAGTTCCTTTATGAGGATGGGGGTGATGGCAATAAAAATAAAGTGGACTTCACTGCCTATAGGTAGCTTCCTTTCATTGATTCTTTTAACAAACTTGCCGTAACAAGCTGGCTTGTAACATTATATTTGTCTTTTGTGTACGGCGTGTCGTGAACACATCTAAACTGCTATTTGCTTATTTGTTGCCCTACTATATTTTAATGTACTTATGCTTGGTTAGGTTTATATTTTTCATACAAGTGTTTTGACATTTGCAGGCTACAAAGTAACGATGAGTGGCCCATATTACCAATAGCAACAACTAATGCTAGGATGGTTATTTCTAAGTTTAAAAAAAAAAATATTTCAAAGTTTGAAAAAAAAATGTATAAGACCGTGATGATAGTCCCAATTTAAAGTAAACAACCAAGTATATTTCAAGTGTTTATGGATTGCTAACAATGAATATATTACAAATATCTGAACCTTGTATGTTTTTTATTTGTTACAGTTTGGGAATTATAATTGGAGGAAATATTTGGAGCTTTTTTGTGATTGATAGATAGATGGTTATTATGAGGGAGAATTTATATTTCTGAGCTTGAAAATAAATGTACAAAATCGTGATAATAGACCCAATTCAATGTTAGCAACCAAGCATATTTCAAGTGCTTATGGATGGCTAACAATGAATATGTTGGGAATCCACATGGCAGAAAAGATGGCCACCACGGCGCAAACAATTAAATAAAGAAAAGAAAGAGACAACACAAGATTTAACAAGGTTTGACAATTTGCCTACGTCTTAGGGGCAACGGGAGAGAGTTCTAATTGAATCAATCAATTATAGGTTTTTTTTTAGTTTTTGGAATACAAATATCGGGGACACTACCTCTCTTTATATAGCCAAAAAACCCACGAAGAAAGAAAACCAAAAACAACTAATTCGGATCAGAAACGAATTCAGAATCAGATTTGAAAACAGGCCACGCAGCAGTATTAAGTCGGTTAATAACTTCTATTAGTTGACTAATATATGTAATAGTCAACTAGTCTGTAGTGAAACAGATTTACCAACTCTCTGTATTCAATCATTGTTGACTAGGCCATGCCCTAGTTGCCTAGCCTTGGTTCCTCCTGTACATCCAACTTCGATACGACCGACACGCTCTCGTATTCGACACCATTAATTGCATCGATCTTTCGCTAAACTCCAACAGAGTTTAAAAAACTCTATCAATAAGATTTTACCCTCTCTCTCTGCAATTCTCTACTCGGTGAACATTTCTCAAATCTGAGCCGAACATAATATAGTACCATATCGACTCCAATTTGGCTGCACCATTATGATAGCCTATGTACCCATGCCCAACGGGATCAAGCCACACGTAGTTCATCCAAACGAGATCCATCGAGCTCAAGCAACTGTGACTAAATTTTCAGCAGAGAACCGAACTACTGAGTCATATGAACCTCCTTATCAATACCATCATGGAGAACAACGACCTTCAATTTGAGCTTGTCACGCTCATCAACTTGAGATTCATGCTTCTTCACCACTTTCGTTGATTTATCTTGATTCCAACAGTTACAAATAATTCGATATTCTCATCAATGTTTACAACCTTTTCAACATCAAAACTGGCTATATGATTGTTGACACTTTAAAAAAGACAAGATTCTTACTGGCCTGAACAATGTCTAAACTTATTGACATTTACAAAAGACAAGTGAAAGATAGGCTGATTGGTCCAAACAATGTCTAAACTTGTTGACATTTACAAAAGACAAGCGATAGACAAGCTGACAACCAGTTCTGTACTTGTTGACATTTATAAAAGACAAGTGACATATAAGCTGACGACCAGTTTTCATTCATCCCCAAGGGACAAAGCAGTAACTTGGACTCTACTATCCAGTGAAGCAGACAGTAAGCCCAGATTGTCTATAAACAGACCTCAGCAGGTCTAAAATGATAGCACTTAGCATCACATGAGCCCAAAGGGATAGTCTCGCCTGAGAGGCTAAGATCATCCAACTTCGCCTTGAAGCCATTCAAAGCTCCGTCAGGAAGCTAACCTAAATCTTCGCCTAAAGTGCTCAGTTAACTCCGCAGAGAGTTAGCTTCGCTTGAAGCCACACGTAACCGCGCAGAAGAATGTTCGGTAGTTTCGCCACAGATGTTATCTAGCTCCGCTGAAGAGCTATCTTCTAACTTCGCCAGATGTTTCTTCCAGCTCCGCTGCGAGCTCAACGTGGGCAGCTCCGCTACGGGTCTGCTATGGTCAACCTTTGACCAATTTAATCTCCAGATGAGATCAAATCTAATCAGGATTGAGATCAAATCCAATCAAGATCAAATCTGAGATCAAATTTGGCAGTTGATTGCCATAATCTCTTGACTCTCCTAAAACGAGTAAGAGTATCAAGGGAGATCTTTCAACCATATGGAAAGGATCAAAACAGATCAAGAGGATCAACCGACCTGCTATTTCTAGCTTCGCAGAAGTTGATCCTAGCCTCGCAGCAAGGCTACTTTCCAGATTTAAACAGCTCTCCCTATAAATAGCCCACCAGGGGCACAAGAAGAGAGAAACACATGCAAAAGAGACCCCTGTACGAGAGAGGACCTCTACACGACGCGAAAGGACGCGCACAGAGAGAGAGGCTAAATAGAGATCTATTCTCTTACTTCCAAGAATTCAGAGACTTTAGAGAACTGCTTCTGTAATCAGGGTGCTGATACCCTAATGCCTACCTACCTTCCTCTTAAGGAATCTCCGGAACCAGACGAGAAGGAATTCCTAAGTGAAGGCGGTTTTGAGAAGAAACAAAAGGGTTCTACCAACCTTCTGTTCCCCGATTCCCCGAACCAGGCGAGACGGGAATCTCATCGCTCGCATCGTCAAAGGAACAAAGTGGTCGCGCACTAACCAGACTCCTACTGGCACACTTCTCCAGAATCTCTGAGGAGATCTACTTGTAATCTTTTGTGTTACTTGTAATTTAGCTCCTCGATACTTTTTTGTAAGTTTTCCCCTTTGCAAATTAATGGAAAACAATGATCTCCACCCAGTGTCATATCTGGTGAAGTTCTTATGATACCGAACCAACTGGAGGTGGTGGAGTAGCATCAACTACCACCCGCTGCGATATATCCTTGGTCTTCAATCTCTCCACTGCTGAGAGATGGTAGACTTCAACAATGAAGTCTCATCAAATGAGACATGCTTACTCAACATAATCTTCTTATTTTTAGGGTCCCATAACTTGTAACCTTTCATATTTCTATTGACACTCAAAAACACAAACCTTTTTTCCTCGCGGATTTACCTTGCCATCTTTGGCACTAAAGTAGGCCGGACTTTCAAATACCCACAGCAAATCATAATCTTGAACACCTCTACCTGATCAATTATCCAACAGAGTTTTGCCTCCTATCACAGTCGATGATAGTTCATTTATGAGATAGTTAGCATATACAATCACCTCAGCTCAAAACGATTTGTCTAATCTGCATTAGACAACAAACACTGAACCTTCTCCAGTAAGGAGAGGTTGATTTCCTTAGCCAACCCAGGTATTCTCATTTGTAAAGTGAGTACCAATACCAGTGTTCTGGTTAAATTGTAGGAATTGGTTCTTTTATTTTTTAACATTACTAATTTGGAGCTCCTTAATCTTCCTACTAGTCTGTTTCTTGATTATATCCTTTCACTTCACTAGCATACCTAGGACTTTAATACTTTGTCTCAGGGAATATACCCAACAATGTCTAAACTATTAATAAAAGAGACAAAGTACCAATGATCTTCTAGCGATGCAGTCTTAGTAAATCTCCAAATACTTACGTGAACACAATTAAGAAGATCTTCCGAGTGGTAAGTAGAAGTGCCAAATTTCACCTTCGTCTTCTTGTCCGGACGTCGTGTCCACCCAATTCCATGTTGCATGTAGACACACTTTTCAATGATCCATTCTTTGCTTGAGCTTGCAAAGACTTTTCACCTGTATGTCCGAGCCTCATATGCCAAACCTGTGTACAAACATCACCTGAAGAAATAGAAGTCGCCACTCTCCTTATAACCATACTACCCATCAAGTAATATAAGTCATTGCATCGGACACCCTTCAACACCACCATCGAGCCTCTAGTCATCTTAAGAACTTCATCTTTAACAGATACTCCATGACCCAATGTTTTCAAGGTATCAACAGAGATAAGATTTTTTTTCAATTGAGATACATACCTCACTTTCTTCAGTTTTCATACTATTCCATCAAATATCTTTACACGGCCTGTACCTATCCCTTCTACTTTACACGGATGATCATCACTCATGCAGCAATACATCCATCTAATTTCTCAAAGCTAGAAAATCAATCTCTGTTCGGGCACACATGATAGGTCGCTCATGTATCTAATACCCACTCAGAATCACCTGAATAACCAATATTAGGAGTAGTAATGAAGAAGAGAATACCGATGAGTCTAAGTCTGATCCACCTACCTGTGAAGTACCAGCTTGTGTTCTGATCACCTGTGCGAGATTTGCCTCGCTCTTCGACTCTTTACCCTTTTTTTATCCTTGATCCTTAAACAATCAACCTTTTAGTACCCTATCTCTTTGTAGAAGACACATTGATTCTTCTTCAGATCTCTAAAATCTGGTCTGGACTTGTTTCTCTCACGCTCGCCTTTACCCTTCTGATTGAAACTTTTGCCTCTTACTATCAACGCCTCTGCTGATGCATCATTAGAAGAAGATTGCTTATCCTTCCTCCTCACTTTATAATTTACAAGAACAGCTGACACATCATTATAGTTAAGTGATTGTTTACCATTAATCAAGGTGAGGACAAAGATCTCATACTCTTCATCAGAAAGAGAATTCAAAAGAATTAACGCCTTATCCTCTTCTTCGATGTTCACATTCACATTAATTAAATCTGTAAGAAGCTTTATGTACTCGTTCATGTGCTAAGCAATAGAGAGTCCCTTCTTCAACATGAAACAATAAAGCCTCCTCTTTAAAAGCAGTAGAGACTCGATACGCTTTGTCAGATATTTCTTCTCGAGAATCTCCCACATCTTTATTGCAGACGTTTCATATAACATATGATATTTGATATTTTGTGTCAAACAAGACCTTATAAGACCACATACCATCCTATTCATCTTGTCCCCATTCTTTTCAAAAGTCTCCTTCGATTTTTCTTTCAATCGTAGAGTGTCTTCAATGTTTGATGTCGTCAATGCATCCATCACCTTATACCTCCATATTCAAGCCATCAAACTTTACCACATCGATCTTCATCAAATGTGGATTCAAGGATTTCACCGTGGATTGACTTTCTCCGACCTTCTTTTTAATAGATTCCTTAACACAATGCGGAAAACAATTAGTAAAAATAAATTCAAATAGGAAAGATCAGATCTTTACCTTCGAACGAAACTGTAGACAGTCTCCAAATTGATTTGCTCCATCCGAACAGAAAAACTCCCCGTCGAACCCGAAAGCTCTGATACCACTTGTTGGAAATCCACGCGACAGAAAAGATGGCCACCAGAGAATAGCCACCAAACGACACGAACAATTAAACAAATAAAAGAAAGAGAGAACACAAGATTTAATGAGATTCGATAATTTACTTACATCCTCGGGGTAAGGGGAGAGAGTTCTTATTTAATCAATCAATTATAGGTTTTATTTAGTTTTTGGGATATAAATATTGGGGATACTATCCTTCCTTATATAGCCAAAGAAACCACATAAAAAAAGGAAACCAAAAACACCTAATTTGGATCAGAAATGAATTCAGAATCAGATTTAGAAACAGGCCGCGCAGCAGTATTGTCGACTAATAACTTCTATTAGTCGACTAATATATGTATTAGTCGACTAGTTTGTAGTGAAATAAATTTGTCAACTCTCTATATCCAATCATTAGTCGACTCGGCCATGCCCTAGTTGACTAGCTTTGGTTCCTTTGTGCAATCCAACTTCGATACGACCGATGCGCTCTCGTATTCGACACTATTGATTGTATCGATCTTTTGCTAACCTTCAACAGAGTTTAAACAACTCTATCAACAAGATTTTACTCTGTCCCTACAGAATATATTAAAAATATCTGAGCCTTGTATGTTTTTAATTCTTGCGATTTGAGAATTATAATTGGAGACAATCTTTGAGGCTTTTTTTTAATTAACAGATAGTTATGAAAAGTGAGAATTTGTATTTTTGAACTTCAAAATAAATGTTCAAGGTCGTGATGATAGCCCCAATTCTAAGTTAGCAGCCAAGCATATTTCAATTATTTTAGGATGGCTAGCAATGAATATATTACAAAAATCTGAGTCTTATATTAATTTAAATTTCTTACAGTATGGGAATTGTAATTAGAGGCAATATTTGAGGATTTTCTTTTATTGATAACAGGCATTGCAATGTTAAGATGTCTACTTGTCTTCACAGAGATTGTGACCAAAATAGATAAATTGCAGACAAAAGGAAGAAAATCAAGATATATATATGAGTTTTAGTATTTTGACGATACTTCTTGCTTGCTTCTTTTGCCTCTCTGCAATTTTGTGTAGAGTCATCAAGATGTATTAATCTTTCATATATTGTTGGTTTGTTGAATCCTCTTTCAGCTTAGGTCTCTATTGAAAATAATTACATTCTGTTGGAAAATTTGTTGCAAGCCCAAAAGTACATCCCCTTATTCTTATCTGTTTTGCATGTTTTAACGGTGTTGAAATTTCACAATAACATGTTTTTGTTTCTGCTCCATATGGGTTGTAAGTACTTCTATCTCCTTCCTCCAAAATCTTGCTTCTTTATTTCATGCTTAGAAGTTTGTTCATTCCGGGAATAAGTTGGCCTTTTGCTGTTATTTTTGTGTCTTTTTGGGCTGTCTGCCTACTGTCTTGTCGCTGCCTGCCTGTTGGTGGCTGCTTGTTGGATTTTTGCCTTCTAGGGCTGATGTATTGATTTTTGCTTTTCTAGGGTTGTTTCCCTACCTGCTTTTGTTGGCTGATGGTATTGAATTTTTCTCTGGGGTTGTAATGTTCTACCTACTTTCTTTTGTTTTGCTTTTAATATACTAGCAGTTCCAACAGCAAGTTGCAAAAAAATAGCTGTTGGAAGACCTGCTCCTTACTTGCTGGTGTTGTTATTGCAATGCTTTATCATCCAGGGGTAATCTTACCGGGGGTGATTTAACTCGGGCCAATTTGCTTTCCTTGGGCTCAATTTTATGGGCTCCAAACAAGGTTGTGATGAAAAAAAATGCTGAGCCCCACACTCTGGGCTTTTCATTAAGAAAATATGATCCCTATCAGATTTCCTCTCTTTTCCTTACCAAACAGGCCCTTACTGTACCTTTACCTGATTTTCTGTTACTTGGAAGGAATTTCACTTTTATGCCACTCAACAGGGAATGTTGAAATTGATCTTCCAACCCAAATGTCACATTTGTCAAGTCTGAATCGGATAATGACCTACACCAGATTGCCGCCGATGAAATCCACGATGTCGGGCTTTCTTGAAGCTCGTGCCAATGATTGATGTCAGTGTGATGTCGTTCCCGGTGTTCATTGTGCAATTATTTATTTTAAACTCATGTTAGCAATTAAATTTCATTGATATTAATATAAAACTTATTCGTTCTCTAGTTTCATGATGATGATGATGACAATAATAATAATTTCTTCGGGCTCCCGCTATGTCTATTCCCACATAGGTGACGAGATTTGCATGTGGAGGAGTGGCGGTCGGATACTCCGCTCACCACTCTGTGGCCGACGGAAAGGCCATGTGGCAAATCGTCGAGGCACGGGCTAGCGCATGTCGAGCCATGGCAATGGACGAAGTTCCGACAGAGCGCCGCCGCTAGCCATCCTATGATCGAACGGTGATCAAACATCCGAAAGGGGAGGAGATTACAAGAGGTACTTCATCCAGAGCATTGCACCATCACTTCCTATGGTAAGTTCATAAAGACATTGAGAAGATATGGAAACTTAACTAGTAATTTCAAGTTTTTTAACACAACTGTTCCACGGACGGACGCCCCTCGCCGGCGTCCATCGAGGAGGAGCACCGCCATCTCAGACGGCGGACATTGTGCTCGACACACCACCAATCCAAGCTCCAAAGCAACACGAATTTGAGCAATTAAGAAAATAATTTTGCATCTAATTACAAATACTAGTCAATTTTTTTTTTTCCATGTTGCACTTGTTCCAGTATGAAATTCTTCGCTTAGTCAATCATGGTGTACTAAATTTATCTTCTTTTTAATTTTCTATTAATAGAAGTCATAGGATCTGGTCTAGAAGTGGAGAGAAATTTCATATTTTCGTGTGTTAGATAAAAAGTTTGCAGTTTCTTTAATCCAGTTACCAATCATTAGTTAATCACGTAATAAATATATGGATTGTGACGTTGTGGGAAGTGCTAATTAAGGTTTGAGGTTTCAGCCAAAACATCTAGGTTTGACTTGTTTCCCAGCCATAAGTCAACTAGGGCAGGATAAGGTACCGAGGCCGGATGGCTTTCTTTCTTCTTTTTTTTTATTTCAGAGTTTGGAATATTTTGAGAGATTGACCTCCTTGCTCTGTTCAAAGAGTTGTACCACCATAGGTTTGATCTTCAAAGGCTTAACTATGCAACAGTTGTGCTGGTTGCCAAAAAAGAGGAGACGGTAAGGGTGTCCGACCTTAGACCTATCAGTCTCATTAACGGGTATTTTAAGATTGTCATTAAAGTTCTGACCAATATATTGGGACCTGCTCTAGATGACCTAATTGATCCTGCTCAGAGCGGAATCATTAGAGGTCCCAACATTCATGACAGTGTAGCCACATCTCATGAGATGATTTTCAGGAGCAAGATTGATGGGGATGAGGGCTTTCTTCTCAAACTAGACTTTGAGAAAGCCTATGACAGTGTTTTATGTGACACTGTGATGGAAGCCCTTAAGGTAAAAAGGTTTGGACAGAGATGGATTGACTGGATTTGTACTTGCATGTGCACTGGCAAATCATGAGTATTGCTTAATGGTCATCTAGGGAAAGAATTTCGTTATTGTAGGGGACTGAGACAAGGGGACCCTTTGTCTCCATTGATCTTCACTCTGGTGGCAGATATACTCACTACGATGATCCATCATGGGAGGGAGCATGGTACCTACAAGGAGCGGTGCCTTCCTCTCCTGCTGGAGGTATCTTGATCTTACAATATGCAGATGATACGTTACTCTTTGGGAGAAATGATATTGAGGAAGTTTTGACCCTCAAGTGGATACTCT
This sequence comes from Agave tequilana, assembly GCA_038442645.1. Lineage (NCBI taxonomy): Eukaryota > Viridiplantae > Streptophyta > Magnoliopsida > Asparagales > Asparagaceae > Agave > Agave tequilana. Next base: position 29,905 of record JAVJIF010020244.1, on the reverse strand, counting down.
CTTGCTTTGAACTTGGTCGGGACTGTGGATTACCACGACCACGAGAGCTCCCTGCATCCTTTGGAAGGCATTCCCAGATGACCACCATCATGACCTATGTTTTTAGCTGTGTAGAGGAGTCTTATTTTATTCGTTATTTAGGTATCCCCTTAGACTAAGGAGACCTAAGAGAACAGATTGGCTTCAGGCTGGCAGGATGGAAGGGTAAAAATCTGTCTTTAGGGGGATGCCTAACTCTCGTCAATGCGGTGCTTTCATCAATCCCCACATACCTTATGTCTTTCTACCAACTTCCCTGCTGGGTTGTACAAAGGATCGACAACATTCACAGAGACTTCTTATGGCGGGGGAATAGAGAGGGATCAAAGGGATTCAACCTGATTAATTGGGAGCGTGTGCGCAAAAAGAAAGAGTTTGATGATCTTGGAGTGTTGAATCTTAAAGATATGAACAAGGCTCTTATGTGTAAATGGTGATGGAAGTTGTATTCCCACTCTTCAGCCAAGTGGAAATCATTTATCCAGGTGTATAGACGAAGAAAGAGAGTGTGATTTGAGGGTAACCTTAAGTCCAGGAAGGTTTCCCCATTCTGGAAAGGTATATCAAAAACAGGTGAATTTTTTCATGCTTTGACCTCGTGCATCCTTGGGAATGGACAAAATGTCAATTTCTGAAAGGATAGGCGGTGCTCCGGTACCCCAGTCCAATTCCGATTCCCTAATCTCTTTGATGCGGCAGAAAATAAATTTGCTGTTCTGGTTGATTCTGGCACAACGAACATTGCTGCCCTCGATTGAAGTGTCTCACAGGCAATCGACAGCTGCTAAGCTTCAATAACTTTGTCGGGTTGTGGCTGACTCAGGGTGTTTATATCTCAAGGGCAGGACTGTAGGACCTGCGAGGGGATCCCTCAGGGGAATTTTCAGTGGCGTCTTCTTACAAAGTCCTTAACAACGGGGGCACAAGGATGCCAGGAATTGAAGTGACTTGAAAGACTCCTGCGCCATCTAAGGTGAAAGCTTTCATATGGTTGGTGGCTAATAATGCCATACTAACCAAGAAAAACCTCATCAGACACTGCCTTATAGACGATTTGTGTGTTTGGTGTCAGAGGGAGATTGAGTCCACGGAACATTTATTTCTGATGTGTCCATTCAGTCAGTATATTTGGGGGTGATTTTGGATGCATTTGGCATTAAAACACATCTCACATAGTTTAGAGACTGTTGCACAGAGTGGAGTACACATGTAACGATAAGATCGCGTAAGACCTGGGACATGGTTGTGGCTACCACATTATGGTGTATTTGGCTTGATAGAAATAATCGTTGCTTTCGTTCCATAAAAAATGATCACAGATTTATTATATCTCACATTCTTACTCTTGTTTTCTCCTGGACAGGTATGCTGGGGGTCAAAAAGAAGATTCGGCTGGGTCTTTTACTCTAGGTTGAGCAGGCACGAGATGCCCAATGATATAGACGACAAACTATACTCTTGGGGACGGATATATACCGTGTTAGGCCTTTGGGATATTCGCGAGCTTTATTTTGTGTTTGTTGCGTATTTTGACTTATGAGAATTTGTTCCTACATGTTCTGTGGATATTCTAGTGCAGTCTTGACATCTGTGGCTCTTGTGGATGTAATCCCGTGTGGGAATTTTATGTGGTTATATTTTGAGTAGTTCTGTCATATGTGACTTGGAGACATGTTCATGCTCTTCTTATAAGTTTATTATTTTCTCATTAATAAAGCAAGGTGAACTTCCCATCTTTTACTGAAAAAAGACCGGCTTTCTCAAACCTTGAGGCTAAGTTCAAGCAAGTACAACCTCTAATTCCCAAAAACAAGTCATCTGTAATTTGTCTAAAATCGAACACCACGATAATCCTCTACACATCAAGACACGGGGCAAAATGAACTGATAACAGAAAAGAAACAACCTAAAGACCCAAATTAAGCAAAAAATGAATGTCTTAATTACTTAATTAATTAAAATCATCACATAATTAACCTCCGTGCATGTACTTCTCCATTGACATGTACATAAAAGTTAACAACAAAAAGGCAAAGGACTCATAAACTGCACTACCCTCTTCTTTTGCCAATTTCACTCCCTCTCCAAACCAAGTTCTATAGGGAGACAAGAGAAAGAGATTAAACAAAAAGGAGTGCAACTACCAAAAGAACAATGCAACGGTAACAACAACAACATCAATAACAATAGCAATTAGTAACACATAGTAGTAGTGAATATGTAATAAATACCATCATTAACTTACTAATTACTACTGGCTACCATTGCACTCCATGAACTCCTCCTCCTCCTCCTCCTCCTCCTCCTCCATTGATCCCATACCCCAACATCCTCCCGGCAGCGCCGGATAGAACCCACCGCCGCTGTCGAACCCACCCGGGCTCGAGCCACCTCCAAGTTGGTTCGAATCAGGGTTAGGGTTAGGATCAGATGTGTCATATTGTTCATGTTCGCCTTGCCTGGCCATGGAGTTCTTCTCCCCCTCGGTCTCCCGGTAGCGGCCGAGGTAGACCTTGAGGGGGCCGACGTAGTTCTCAAACCCTAGCGTGGTCATGGCCCAGAGGAGGTCGTCGCCATTGATTGTCTTCCTTTTCTCGCGCTGGCACTTGTCGGAGGCCTCGCCGGTGATGAAGCTGATGAACTCGGAGACACACTCCTGGACCGTCTCCTTGGCCTCCTTTGAGATCTTGGCGTTCGCGGGGAGGGAGCGTTTCATGATGCGGCTGACGTTGGCGATGGGGAGGAACCGGTCTTGCTCCTTGGAGGAGGAGTCGGTGGCGGCTGTGCCGGACATGTTGGCGGGGAATTCGGTGTCGGACGGGGGGCTGCCGATGATTGGGGTTGGTGGTGGTGGTGATGGTGGTTGGCCTTCTTCCTCCTTTCATTTAGAGAGAGAGAGAAGAGAGAGAGAGAGAGAGAGAGAGAGAGGGAATGAGGAAGTTGGGAGCTAGTGGGGGTATGCTTTTAAAGGTAGCAAGAAAGAAAGTTTGAGAGAGAGAGAGAGAGAGAGTGGGAGGCCGGTAGGATGAAGAGGACATAAAGCAAACAAAAATTCTTTGGAGATGAAAAAGGTAAAAGAAAAGGAGAAACCTAAAAGGCTTGAACAAAAGGACAAAAGTTGTACATGGTGATCTTCTTCTTCTTCTTTTCTTTTTCCTTTTTTCCTTTCCTTTAAAATGGGACTTGTGTGTTTTTTAGATGGAAATTAATATAAGCAGGGTTGGAAATGAGTTTATGCTTTAACAAGAAGGAGAAGTGAATAAACATGGAAGGTGACTAGATCCAACACTAGGGGAAGAATAAACTTTAGCAGTAGATCACAGTGGAACCAAACATAATTCTACTTAAATAACTCAAAATTTTCTAATTAATTCTGGATATCATACTAAAAAGAATCGTGTCATTCGAACTTCAGTTCTGATTGGAGTACATGTAGACTCAAGAAAGAGCAATTCAGAACCTTTTTTTATTCATGATCTTATAAGTAATGTATGATCACACTATCTTGAGTTTCATTTGTCGTCCAAAAAAAATGGTCCACTGCAGCGTGATTGATTAAGAAATATAATTCAAGTAAAGTAACTCACAATTGAGATGTTTATACGATGATGGTTATGATTGCATCGAGCACATCTTAGTTTTCTATTTTAAAAAATTTTACTATATAGAAGTTTTCTTTACTAAAAGATGGAGAATACTCATCTCATATCATGCAATATTCACATCTATTCAACATTAGGATTTGTGTGCGCAATTAGCACCGAGAATTTCTTTGTAGGTTATCCTTAATTTAAATAGAGATAGCTCTAGCCCAAGGAAAATATATAGCTTGATGATGAAACTCAAAAACAGAAGTCATTAAAGTGTTAACAACATCAATTTGAGTAGTTATATGACTTAGATTTAGTTTGGACTTTCCATTTAGAATATCTTTCCCCTCTCTTTTTATCTCTTTCATTGAGATAGTTCTATCAACCAATTGTTTGAATGCTAGGCTTCCTATAAGGTATCGTGGGCATTTTAACAAAAGAAAAGAAAAAGTGTTGCAAGATGCTTGTTAATTGTTATCCTCCTCTTTTACTTCTTCATGGCCTCCCCAAAGATTCTCCCCATCACATCATACAATAATAGAAAAGAATATATATGTATGTGCAAGCCCATGAGAACTCCAACTAATTAAAAAGAAAAGTACTTGATCACCAAATCAAAGTAAATTTTTAAGAGATCAACACATATATAATACAAACAAAGTAAGCTCCCATTTCTTTGTAGGTTTGTGACAAATGTCATCTCTTTGGAGCTTAACTCATAAGTAATTAATGTAAGCATTGCAATTAGTCACACCTCCTTACATTATTCAAGCAAATTAGTTTGATTAATTATTAGGAAAAATAAGAAAATATGGAGCCAAAGAGAAAAAAATCAGTAGCTTAGGACGAGGCTAGATTCTGATGTTGGGGACCATGGGTCCATGTTACATGACATTTGATACCCTTTTTTCGATTGAAAGACAGAGATGCCAAAAATTGGTGTCAAAAAGGTTAATTCTCCTAAAAGGAAGGAGATCACACATGAAACCATGCTAGTTTTATGAAGTCAATTGTAGATAAATAAAAGAGAGGAGAATATAAGTTCTTAGTTATGAAATGTTTACATAATTGATCTTTGTGGACTCATAGATTAAAACCATAATTACATATAATCTATATAAGATAAGAAAATGAATATTTACACATGATGGTCCTGTTTTAGACGGACTGATCTCTTTCATTGGATTCTCACTTGAGATTTCTTTATGGAAAAATATACAAGTGGCAAAAAAACAAGTTCTTGATGGTGGCTAGTTGCTCCTTTGTGCCTTTTTGTGTGAGGGTTGGATTGAGAGACTTTGCTCTCCTCTTCCTTCATCTTTTGTTGTTGTCCTCATCTTTTAGTTATCTTTGTCTAGAGTTAGGATTGTTTTTAATTTGGTTTTTTTTTTTTAAAAGATAAATATGTGAGACATAAGCCTCCCAATGTTTCATTAAAAAGAGAATAACGAGATATTTCCAAAAAGGAGAGATACAAACACATATGGCCTGATAAAACTCGATACCTAGAGATGTCGCATATTGCAAGTACATCTAGCGGAATACATGACATAGTCTAACTTCTCGTCCTGTTTTAGCTGTGATTAAAGCATAAATTCATCGCGCCAAAAAATTCCTGAGACAACTGAAAAAAATTTAAACTCTTCTCTTGATATAAGGCATCAACATCTTTATTGTCACTCAATGGTTAATTCACAATAGTCAACAATCAATTTTGTTTTTTTTTTTTTTGGTTTTTGTTGCTAGTTTTCTTATACTTGATTGTTCTTGGGGCTTCACTTGTTTAGCGATTAGAACATTGCTTGTATCCTAATTGGTGCTGCAGTGGTTCTTTTGTATGTATGTATTTTATTATTTTATTTTTATTGGGAGGTTGTTGTCTCCTTCTGTTCAAAAGAAAAAATTTCTCATTTTAGCTCACTAGTTCTCTATAAATTAAGCAAAAGAGGACTTATTTTCTTAAACATGTAGGTCCTTATTATTAAACAATATTTTATCTAGATGTTCAAACAGTTTTAGATATGTATAATTTAAAATATATATTTGCAATAATTTTAGTGGGCTCAAACTCGAAAATTGAAACGAAAATTTACAAAATACCTTTAATTTAAAATAAGAAAATTCCAAATAGTTTATTGTTTTTTAAAAAAAATCAAAGATATTGATATAAGAGATTGGGACAATGCAGAATAGCAGATACATACTAGTCGACTGGCTCCAAACATTAGTTGAAAAAATTTCTGCACTTCTCATTAGTCGACTAGTCCATAACACTAGTCGAATAGGCTGTCACTGACTGTTTTTCAGGATCTGTTTATGATTTTATTTTCGGGTTCAATTGGATTCAAATGATTTTTTAAGTTTCTTAGTTATATTAGACTACTTCTTTAAAATCTCTTTAAAGTTCATTATATTCTTTATGTTGTACACAAGTTTTAATCAATAAAACTGAGTTTTTCTCTCTAATTGCTCGTGGATTCGATTTGTCTATCTTTACTCGTGGATCGAGTGCTTTCCTATCTGAAGGTATTTCTTTAGGTTCGTTAGCGTTAAAATGAGATCTATCCAGTATTATTCGCTTCCTTGTCTAGCCATCAGATATCAAGTTAGCTAGGTCCTGAAAGAAAGGACAAATTAGCACATGCCATGCATCATAGTAGTCAATGAGAACAAACATTAAAGTCATCCAAAATTACAAATGCAAACTATACTTTTTGCAATATTTTTCCTGAAGGAATTAGCCCACGGTTGAGCATTTACCACGGTCTTGTAAGCCAAGACAAAGTGTTGTATGTCAAATTAATAAAATGATGAGTGTGTGTGAAGAAAAGAAACTAAAATAAAATCATAGCATATGCTTGAGAGTTGAGATTCTCCCCACTAATTGGACACTTAAAAGAAAAGATGCTCTTTTCTTCTTTTGTGTCCATTTGGAAAGCCACTTGGCCCTTGGCCCTGGCCCTTGTAAAAGCTGAATTCATTGGCTATCAAGGATTTAAAATATAAAATATTAGAAATTCTTCTCACACACACTCTACTCGACATATTAAAGATTCAGAAATCGTGAAAGCTGATTACTTGTGTCTGCAGATATAACAATAAGTATGTTTAAAGACGACTTTTCATAAGATATTAACTAAGATTTCTCTAGAGAAGAACGGTTGAATCCTTTGTGTCTAAAATAGATGCAAAGATTTAGTACTTGAATTTTCCCTTAGATTTAAGTTCTTATGAGCTAGTCTTTGAAAACCTAAAAATTGAATCTTCCCTGAAAATATTCAAAGGAACCCTAAATAATTTCGATCTGCCTCTATACCAAAAGAAAATATTAATTATATCTAATTCTTCCAATTTCTAATTTACATTTGACATCTTATAAATATAAAACAATATGTTTAAAAAAATATTATTAACACCTCTTTCTCTAGAAAAATAAGCAAACGCAAAGTATTAATTTCCCCTTTTTTTTCTGATTTATTCAACTGAAATGTAAAATAATTGTGTTGAAGCCGGCAACATTAAGTCCTTAAACTAACATCAATATCTTTTATATTGTGATCCATAGTTTAATTATGTAATAAACTTCTTCTAGATGATTTAGAATCAATCAAATATAATGCAAAACTAATGAGAGTCACTAAGATTAAAAAAGTAATTAAATGCCACCTTAGAAATTGCCGGACTTTCCCAATGTGGTAACATTCAATTTCTCTTTTCTCTTTGTGGTAAATTAAAAGCAATGTTTAAGGTAATTAGAATATTATCAAAACACAAAGTTAGGGAGAATCCCATGATCAGTGTCCAAACTAAATCACTTAAGAACATAATTAATCATTGTAAAGTGTTTAAAGTAGTGTAATGGAACCAGTGATGAGCATCTTGATGTAAAGATAACTCCAATCATTTAGGTTAAAGTTTTTGGGTCTGTCTACTTTGTGAACACATGTCTGCCTTCAACAAAAAGTTTTTATTGTATACAAATTTAATGACGTTGCTCCTCAAAGATAGAAGATTTTGCTACATGATTGTATTTAATAATATTAAAATTTATAACAATTCTATTTATACTTATGTTTGTTGAATAAAGAATACATAATTATTTTAGCCGTCTTGTTTTTCTGAGCACTTGACTAGAAAATGAACATGATCGACTGGATAGGTAGAGAGATTCCCTGCCTGATCAGAATGAAACTACACTTGAACCATCCCAAGTGTTAGACTTTCAAATTTGAATTTATCAAGGCAAACGAAGCAGTAAAAGCTCAGTCGAAATCCTACCGATCGGTTAGAATTTCCTCCTCTGACAAAATTGATACAAGATTTGGACCGTGGATGGACGGCGCATAATCTTTTCTTAATTTCCCTTTTGTGTTATGATATTATTAGTTTTTCTTTTTTTTAATCAAAACAAATACACACAAGGCCCGGCCCAGGTAAACGAACTCTGCAGACACTCGGGCCACAGCCCACTCAATAAACGGGTCGGATCCGGGTAAAAAAATCACGGACCTCAATCTCAACAAAATAACACGAATAGTTTGCGACCCAGCCCAATTCTCTCTCCCATGGGCTCGATGGAGGCACCCAAGGCCGAGAACGGTAGGATCCCCGCCCCCGCCGCCAACGGCGGCTACCAGAACGGTGGCTCCGGCGGGGGAGGCGGCGGAGGAGCTCAGAAGGAGGGGAGGTCCGTGGCCTTACCGCTGGAGGTGGGGACTCGCGTGATGTGCCGCTGGCGCGACGACAAGCTCCACCCAGTCAAGGTCATCGAGCGGCGGAAGGTCTCGCCTTCCGCCGGAAACGTTGAGTACGAGTACTACGTTCACTACACCGAGTGTAAGTGTTGAATCCCGTCACCGCCTCTTTGTTTCTCTTTTTCCCTAGATTCTGTCTTTTGCCCCCTAGGGTTAGGGTTAGGGTTTAGGTTTCTCTGGAAAAGCTTCGAAATTGATGGTAGAATTGATAGGGTTATGTTCCAATGAATTGATTTTTGAAATTGGTTGCCTTGGAAATTGCCGCCAAATTTCAGATTGCTAAGTTTTGTTATATTTCTTACTTGTTTGATTAAATGGGGAAGATATTAGTTCGTACTTTTATTTTTTAAATATGAAGAAGTAGAGATGCGGAGTCATATAACATTTTGCCTTTTTTGTTTATAGTGATAGGATCGGAGTTTAGGTTTTATGGAAAAGTTGGAGCTTGAAAGAATTACGAAAATTGGATATGGTTGTGCCGAATTTCAATTTTCTCAGTTTACTTGGTTTTGTTTGTGGGTACATTTGCTAATAGTCTAATGAAAATGCAAAGCTATTAGTTTCAATTTGAAGGAGTGGAGGCGTGAGGTAATAGCGTTATGCTCTTTCTTGCTGTTATAAAGAATTATGAAAATTGGACATGGTTGTTAATAGCTGCCGAAGTTCAATTTTGACGGTTTAGTTGGTTTAGTTGGTTGTTACAATTGCTAATAGTGTAATGAAAATGCTAGGCTATTAATTTCAATTCAAAGAAGTGGAGGTGTGAGGCCATATGGTCTCTTTTTGTTGTTTTACTATGGAATCACTGAAGAGTGGCAACACGCATTGATGGTGATGAAAATGGTGCCACAAAATGGAGAAGAGAGGAGAAAGCAAAGAGTTGAGAGGAAAAATAGTGGAAGAGAGAGACTGTAGTGGCGGCAAGATGGAGAGAAGTCACTGATTTTGGAGAAGGGAAAAGGAGAATAACAAATCCTAAAAAGTCAAATACATGTACCCTTAAGTCCCTCTTTCACTGTTGTGTTTGGTTGCATTGGGTTATCCGACACTTGGACCGAATGGGATAAAACTTGGGTGATATTGAGCAAATGGAGGATATTGAGAAAATGACTTGAACTGGCTTGAATTCATGTACATCCCATCCTCCACTGAAACATACTGGGGTTGGGTTGCAGATCAATAGGATCCTCACTCGCATCTTTACAGGAAGTAATTACCTGACAAGTGATATATGGTAATATAAAATTCCAGGAGAATTTCTTTAGTACAAGAAAAATAAAGAGAATAAAAAATAATGAGAAAACAAGAATGGGGACATAAAAAAAGATATGAAGCAATAGAATATAAAGAAATAATAGACAAATAGAAGAAGTGAGGGAGAAAGATAACACTGAAGATTGAAGAAGCGATTATAAGATATGTAATTCTCACTTAATTTTTTAGTTTCCATGATTCATTTTCATTAACAGTGTAACATGTGGACTAAGTTACCATGATCTAGAGATTTAGACATAAAATACGATCCCAATTTTCTATTTAGCTTATTTTGTGCCTCAAAGATAATATGTTTCCCCATTGCAAGTCATATCATCATACTTCTTCTTGTAGACTCTTAGTGTAGGGGAATTTGGTGTCTTGCTCCTCTGGGTGTATTTAGCATAACTGCATAACCAAAAAAGGTTTAGTATACTTACACGCCAACTGTTAGCCAAGGTTTATCATATGCTCTATGTTAAGCATTAATGCAGCCTACGGCATCAAGTACGTATTGGTGTTATTTTTTCGATCCATTTATAAATTTCTGGAATATTCTAGGAAGAATATCAATTACAAGATTTCAAGATCCATTAATTATGCACATTTTGTTGGAATTTTATTTTGCTTTCGCAGTCAACAGGAGGCTTGATGAGTGGGTTAAACTTCATCAACTGGATCTTGATTCAGTAGAGAATGATGTTGATGAGAAAGTCGAGGATAAGGTATTCAGATCATATTGCTTTAAGCTTCACACTGAGTCATAGCATGCTTTGGATGGGCATTTCTATTATTATTCACAAACTTTTTATTAATTTCTCCTGAACTACAAAAAATCATGAAAAATTATAATAGTAGACAGATAAATGATTAATGAAGGACCTAAAACATAAAACAACTTTGAAAATACTTTTTGCTTCTTTCACACGTGTTGTGTGCTCACATACACTGTATATTCTCCCAATTTTGATTTTTTCCACTTTATCAATTATACTCAATCCTGTACTCTGAAATTCTAGTTATGTTTCAACAGTATCGGGCATCATGTTGCATTGCTGTCCAATCTTATATGTTCTACTCAGTAATTTCTTCGAATCTGGTTCCACTAAATGTTTCTTAGGGGATCATTTGGTTGCTTTTTATTTATAACACCATATGTTTGTATTTTCTTGGTCAGTTGGACTAGTTTCATATAGGTTACTGGTGTTTTCAGAGAGATTGCTTGTTGTGCTTATCTTTAAAAAGGTTTTGCATTGTAGAAAAGAAATTTTATAAATAATGATGTATTTTATCTCAAAAAAGTTTTGCATCATAGAAAAGAAATTTTTTAAGTAATACCGATTCACACTGACGTCTGTGGACCTTTCGCAGGCAACAAGCTTGAAAATGACTCGCCACCAGAAACGAAAGATTGATGAGACACATGTGGAGGTATGCTATTTTTTTAAAATCACTTCAGTTCTTATTGTATAGTTATCTTGCATTATTAACCATGATCTTGCATTCTGATTCAAAAAATTTCTTCCTTCCTTTGATTATGCTCTGCTGTGAGCTTTGATTTTTGTTTATTACAGACAAATACCTTAACATCTGTTAGAGGAGAAGGTCAATGCTAACAACCACTGAAGTTCTAGAATTCTACATAATGTAGAAGTTATTTAAGTCCTGGGATTGCGTAAATTCATGAAATTATGCAAAGTAATGCAAATAATGTATATGTACATATGCTGAGCAAGTGAATTGCAATTCTAACCTTCTAAAGTGTTCTCTTATTGTATTTAGGAGCTCTTACTGCTCTAACTTTCGCACAATTTTTATACATCTCTCTTCACTGTATGGTTGCTTTGTTGAATTCCCTTCTAATAAAAGTGGCACTTGCCTTTTCTGTTTATCAGCAAGGCCATGAGGAGCTCGATGCTGCCACTCTGCGCGAACATGAGGAGTTCACAAAAGTGAAAAATATAGCAAAAATTGAACTTGGGAGATATGAGATTGATACATGGTACTTCTCCCCTTTTCCACCAGAATACAATGACTCTTCAAAACTGTTCTTTTGTGAGTTCTGCCTAAATTTTATGAAGCGTAAAGAACAGCTTCAGAGGCATATGGTGAGTAGCAGCTGAATTTCTATTAGCTAGAATTTATTCAGAATTTACAGGCCCATTGAGTGCCCCTAGTATGAGAACTCGGTGGTGTTTAAATTTCTTTCGATAAACAAGTATATTTATCTTGCGTATTGCACATACAAGCATCCTCCACTGCTTTGCATATTTGTAACTTTCTGTTCTCCTGATTGGAGAAGTTGACATTATGAACAACTTCACTTGCGATATTAGTTTGATTATTATGCCATAAAGAGTCAATTACTTGCATTTATACACGATGGTGAGTAAAATGATATTCCTACGGTCTTTTTTAAGTAACTTGCATGATAGACATGGTTCTTGAAATTTTTTTTTTTTGGTTTTTTTTTTTTTTTTTTTTTGGGGGGTGGGGGGGTGTGATATTTGTATCTTTCCGTTCTATTGATTAGAGAATTTGACATTGGAAACATCTTCACTGATGATATTGGTTCGGTTACACCATTAAGAGTCAATCACTTGCATTAGTACAGGATGATGCGTAAATGGTATACTTACAATCCCCGTTTAAGTAGATTGCATGATGGACATGTGTTTTTAAAGTTTGCATGGGTGCACGTGCGTGCCAGATACAGGAATTTGTTTGAATAGATAACTATATGATGTTGGAGATAACTATATGATGTTGGAGCCATTAAGCTCTGGTTATAACATTTTATCATACAGAGTCATATGACTTTGTTTACATTTAATATGAACTACTTTCTAGCATAATTTTAGCCCACTTTTACTTTTAGTGTGGTTTTTTATAAATTGATGTTACGTTTTTGTGCGTGGATAGGCAGTTATGCTCAGTAGCTGGCTCTTGAAACCACTCCCTTTCATGATACCAAGTTCTTGAAATGGCTTATAATTTCAAAGTTCTTGAAAGGGATATACTGGTTGCTAATGTAACTAGGAAGTAGCTCTTAACAGAGCCACTTGAGAAAAAGGACTCACATAAGCAACCCCAAAAGACTTGGGTCAAAGGCTTTGTTTTGTCATTCTTCTTTTATCTATCGCTATTTTTTCTGAATTTGCTTAACAAATGATTTGTTGTATACTTTTATCACCTTTTTTGACAAATAATTCATGTCTATTGTCACATCATCTATCATATTATAGGTTTCATGGCGTCAAGGATTAAAGAATTGTGTGCTCTGCCTGTCCAAACGTAGGACCACATTATACACACATCATTCTGATCCATATCAACTCGTCATGCATATCAACACAAATTTGCCAAGTAGTTCTCAAAACTAACAAATTCTTACTTTTATTTTAACTTTGTATTCAGGGCTAGGTTATCATCCTCTTGTAAACGATGTTTTCAAATTCAAGCATGGTTGATTTTCATCACATAATTGGTACATTGTACTGTATATGCACTCAGTGATGATTCAAAATGGACGCTCATTTTTAACAGATATATTTTTTTTGAACTAGCATTTTTAACAGACATTGATGGCATTAAAATGAACCAGCGAAGGTCTAAGCTATTAGTAATGGCACAGTGCTAACATCATGATCTGAGGTTTATCCTGGCTTAGCACCCTTCTAGTGGAGGTCCAAATATGTGGAAGTCCAAATATGTTATCCATCTCCATGAATCAAAAAAAATTTAATCCTGTTTCCATCCAAGAGTAGCAGTTGACTGCTGCTGCCACTAAGACCAAAAAAAACGTTTGAAGTTTTATATCATAAGCCTGAGCTTGTGATACCCCTACTTGATAATCACATGTTTGCCCTCTTATCTAGGTACTTTGATGAATTATCAGAAGTTAACCTATTAGCAAGTCAATAGCCATGGTTTGCTTTTGATCAACTGGAACCACTTTTCACGGACCACTTTCAATACACAGTTACAGGCAGGTTTCCATAAATAGGCTTATTAGTGATAAAGTTGTAAAAAAAAAAAAAAAACTATCAGATTAAGGGACTCAATAAATATTTAATGCATGGTTAAATGAAACTTTCACAAGGTTCTGCAGAAATTTACTTGAGTGCACCACCTGACATCTTCAATTCATTTCTGGAAGGGAAACCTTTGTTCTTTAGTGCCCTGATAGACCTAGGAAGCTACTTAATTCATGCCACCTTCCAATGTCAAACACAACTGTTCCAGCATTTAAAGCCAAGAAAGGGCATAAATTATAAGAATGAACCTTCAATAGCGAGTTTAATCTTGAACTATTAATCTTCTAATTGCGAGCCAAGCATTCATGCGTCTTAGAAAGCTTATGGTCTATTATTTATTAAATAAATTCCAAGCACTTACAGTTCCCCTCATGCAAAGAAAAGGCTACAATTCCAACCTTTTAGGCTTTCCAACTGTAGTCATTGTTAAGCGTGTCATATATGAAGGTTGTGATGAAACAAATATGTTTCATTTTGAATTTGAATAAAACTGTGAATACAGCATCACTTAGGTGGATACTCTGAAACAAATTCTGGGAGTAATTAACAGTTCTAGCATGTAGGAGCCTTGCTAGGAACCAGGGATCCTTGTTTCAGCAAGATGCGGAAACAATTTCTGAGATATTTGGAAGGCTTCGTCACAAATTCTTGAAGCATTTCCTCATGATCATTGTTTAACTGTCAAGAACACCATATGAAGATGTTGAATGATGGTTCTTCGGCTTGATGCAGAAATGTAGAACAGCTGCATTCAAGTACTCTGGTATAATCATGTCAGGTGTCAGGTTGGTTGGACCTTGTGAGCATAGGAGGGAATGATCATTTCTATTGAGTGGAAAGTAAAAGTAAAATTATAGGTTTTCCTGATCTTTCCCGGCACTTCCTAAAGTGCTTTGCAGATGAGCCTTGCAATTCGGATGAGGCACATCATCTCACATTTAGCTATTAGGTTGTCAGCCTACATGCAGTTCAATTTTTTTTCTGACTGTTTCAAGAGCTGCAGATTATTTTAGAGAACATCAATGAGGGGGGAAATAGTCAAATACATTATCCTGACCTATATATATTTCAAGCGCCTGGGCCTTTTTTTTTTATACAATTCTATTGAATTTATGTTGCAGCTTGTGAGTTAGTTGAGTTACTTCTTTCAAAAATTCATGATATTAGAAATTGAGATATCTTGGTGAAGGTTATTTCATTTTTTCTATTGATTACTTTTTCATTTCTTGTGTGTGTTTTCTTTTCTTCTTTTTTAGTTTCTTTTCCAATTAGTTACTGTTACTGAAATTGTAAGCTTGATGATCAATAAACACCGTCTTTTACCATGTAGAGAAAATGTGATCTTAAGCATCCACCTGGCGATGAGATCTATCGCAGCGGCACCTTGTCTATGTTTGAGGTGAGGTTCTGGTGTTGGTTCTGACTGAACACTGTATTTGCCTTTTATGATAAATTCTGTTGGTTTGGGGAAGTATATGTATTCTTCAACATTTAAATCTGGTGCCTTTTTTATGTTAGCAACTTAGCATGTTGAATGGTATCTTTTAACACACTTCTTAGTTTGTGCACTTATATTTTATGCTTTACAGGATGTTACTGTTCCATCATGCAATGGCACTCATCCACCCTAAAGTTTGGCAGGACATGTATGTCTAATATAGATTTTCATCAATTTATCTGACCAACAGGTTGATGGCAAGAAGAACAAGGTTTATGGGCAAAATCTCTGTTATCTGGCAAAATTGTTCCTTGATCACAAGACCCTTTACTATGATGTTGATCTATTTTTATTTTACATTCTTTGTGAATGTGATGACCGAGGATGCCACATGGTCGGATATTTTTCTAAGGTAACTGGTTGAGTGCAACACTTTTACGATTATATATTTGGTAACTTGGGTGTTTCGTTTTGTCTCTGTTGCTGATAAGTGAATACTTGTCTATGGGTGACAGTGGCAACAATATATAATTTAGAGAAGGTGGTTGTTTCATCAGATTATATATATTTTATTTCATCATAAACTCTGTGGCTAAAAGTATGCAAGTTATTTGGTGTTTCTAGAGTATTTATTTTTCTTTAGTTGCAAATTGATTTGAATCTGAAACTTTTGAAAAAACTGTCGACACAACAGTGATTGATAATGATAGAAATGACTAGCTTGTTTATCATATCTCTCTGTCCTGACTGCACAAGCAATAGGTTCAGTTCCGCGACGAAATAGATTGAGTTGGTGGAATGAACTCTAGAAAGAAATTTTCTTGATAGTTTGGATTCAGCCTGCAGGGCATGACGCTATCATGGTTTGATTATTTGAACTTTTTTGTTTCAACAAGTATGGATAAGCATGTGTGCGGATAAGGAGTATATTTTTTAAGGGGTTAAGCAAGTGATTCCAGAAGTTAAAACTGTGAAAACCTTTCAAGTGTTTAGCACTGATGCATTTAATCTTTTTCTAAGTTTCTTGTTTGGGTTTTTGGTTATGGGAGCTCAGGTCCTTTTCTTATTGATTCTTTATATTTTTGATGCACATCAGTGTATCTCCTGATTCATTTTTCACACTTGTACTGTACTCTTGTGCTACCTTTAATTTCTATCATGAGATTGTGTCTACTTTTCTTGGTACCGCCCCCCTGCTTTATCAATAACTTCTGAACAAAATTTTGAATCCAACCTTTCCTTTAGGTTACCAGTGCTCGACCATGTCTAAGACTTAATTGTCCTTAATTTAATGACATGATAAACCCTAAAAGCTTCTTCGAATTATGACAGGGAATAGTAACATTATAATGCAGCATTTGCAAGAATGATACTGGGTTACCTGAGTTTCTCTCTTGGTATTAGACTGAAAGTTGGTAAGCCTAGGATGAATTTTCCATGACGGAGTTATATGTTAGCTGAAACTTGTCTATGATACCTCTATACAACATGATAAAAAAAGGTGGGATACCTTCAGCCACTGCTGGCTTCAGATGTGTTGTCATTGTGTAATAAAGATTTCGCCACATGAATTTCTGTGGTAAAAGAGCTGCTTTTATGTATCATATTTTGGAATCATATGCCAAAACTTTTTTCTATTTAATGCAGGAAAAGCACTCCGAGGAGTCCTATAACTTGGCATGCATTCTCACTCTTCCTCCATACCAAAGGAAAGGCTATGGGAAATTTCTAATTGCGTTCTGTAAGTTCACCATATCATGCTGCCTTTTTTCAAAAACGACAATATGGATGCTCTTATTGTCAGCATTGTGTTTCTCAGGAAATTTCGTTCGTCGCATCTTTGTTTTTTGTCTCCTTGGTGGCTTTTAGCAATTTTAATATATTATCTTTAGTTCAGTTATATGAGAAACCAAGGTTCTCAATATCGGATATCGAAATCGTATCGGATGGGGGTTTTTCATATCGGATATCGGGGGAGATATCGGGGATACGCGCGTATATCGGGCGTTCATATTAGACACTATATATAATGAAATATTGATAATTAAGAGCTGGTTTAGGGTCATACATATCATCTATCTAATAAAAATGATGTAATATGCTTGCAGAGACAGTAAAAAACAATGTGCATTTGCACGCAGTCGTGCAATAAATAAGTTATTTCATATCGGGTGATATATTGGACGATTTATCGGCCAATATCGGGAAATTTATCGGGCGATATTTCAAATGTCGGCCATTTTTGCTGCAAATGATATGGCGAATGATTTTCCCATATCGTATCGACAGCAGGCAAAAAAGGAGATATCGGACGATATCTCGGCCGTATCGGCCGATATTTAAAACAGGGTGAGAAACGGACCTGCCAATGCAAAGATTTGTTGTCTCCTATGCCTATGCCTTTATCTTACAATTTTCATTTTTAGAATAATGTTGACTAGATCATACCTACCAGAAGGAGACATGAAGATGTGGAAATGTGGACTCAGTGAAGTTATGTGATGATTAACTAGAAGATATTAAAATTAAGATTAGATCCATTTAACAATAACGAAGCAAATGGAAGGCAGAAAAGAAGATTGTTGTGAAGGCTGATGAGGAGAATATTAAATAAACAGTGAGAATACTTTTGGTCAAGCTACTATGAAACTTTTAGGAAATTTAATAGTCTAGCAGCAGAGATATATTTGAGAATTATCTGGATATCCTGTATTGAATTTTGTTGAACATCTGGAGCCGCTAAGAAAACTCTTCCAATTCATTATTGAGGCAGGTTAGTTTAATCAACCTGGAAATGCAATCCCATTTGGATTTTGGCTTATATTGTGCATTTGATGTAGATGTGGTTCCTTATGCCAATCATTCTCGTCTTCCCCCACCCTTTTTCCTCTCTTCTCCTCTCGCCTTCATCTCTGCACCTGCCTCCTCCCCCAACCTTTTCTTCCCCTCCTTAGCTTGCTTCATTCCCTATCACCTTTTCAACAACTTGAGAAAGATTGAAGATTCAAACTTCCTAGGAGGAATCTGCTGCAGTCAATTGTTTATCTTTTGATGCACAGTTTTGTTTTATATTGAACAAGTGTATTAAGTTGATGTTCATTCCAAGCAGCATATGAACTTTCAAAGAAAGAGGGCAAGGTGGGTACACCGGAGCGGCCACTTTCTGATCTTGGACTTCTGAGTTACAGGGGATACTGGATTAGGGTTCTTGTAGAAATCCTAAAAAACACAAAAGCAACATCTCCATCAAGGTACACATTCTTCTCAGATTTCCGTCTCTTGGCATGCTTTTCCATGTATTAAATTGTAGGCCTGCCTTGAAAGGCTAAAATGCTTTAAATACAGTCTTAGTCTTCAAGGTGAACCTAATTTATGCACTTTCTTATCTCACACAAGCAGTCAATTTTATATGTAATATTATTTGCATATATCTGCATCGTCGCATGCCAATTTTTTTTTTCCCTGATGATCTACCTATTTCTGTTAGTAACTATTTTTCTGCTAAATATTAAATTTACTTTAGGATTTTGACCACTTGCCCCTCAGGATGTGTCTCTCTTTTCTGGAAGAAAAATGTATCTATTCTTTTTCTCTCTTCCATGCAAGCAAGGTTTTGTATATAAACTTGACGTGCAAACAACTAGGGGTTGATCAATGTTAATTTAGACTAGCCTTTTTGTTCCTGCTGAATGTATGTTTTATTATTTATTAAGACCATGGGAAAAGCAAAAGCAATAACTTGTAGTATGGTTGAGTTCAGTGAGGTGTCACGAACGCTCCCTACAAATAAGTGACAACATGATCTCATGGTTAGATTTGTGGAATATAGTCTTCCATAGTAGACTGACAGAAGAGAGCAACCTTTTATAGCTACAAAACAGACATTTTTGTGAGAATTTTTGCACCACATTCATCCATTGAAACTGAGCAGCAATTGGTGTGATTATGATGCCCATTATCAATGTCTGGTAGATAGCCCTGTGTTTGTTGTCAACTCCATATTCGTTTGCCTCGGCTGAGGTCTCAGAAGTATTGGCCTTTACTTTCTGGAGTGTATAGATAAGCTTTGTATCAGTAAATTGTGCAGCGATTTGTCCTCTGTTTAACAAACTAAGACTATAAATCTGTAGAAATTTTAGTAGCCATGTACTAAATCTAAACGCATGGTATCTTGTGGTATGCTTCCATCTTATATAGCCAGCTATTTCTTTTGGTTTGCAGGAACTCAGTGACCTGACAGCGATAAAAGCTGACGACATCCTTAGCACTCTGCAGAGTCTGGACTTGATCCAGTACAGGAAAGGATCACATGCAATATGTGCGGACCCCAAGGTCCTCGATCGCCACCTGAAGGCTGCTGGCCGTGGAGGTTTGGAGGTTGACGTTAGCAAGCTAATCTGGACTCCTTACAAAGAACAGGGCTAGTTTGGCTGGATGATGATACCACCTTATATGGTAACTCGTTGAGCTATTCAACTCTCTTGTAAATCAATAGAGCATATAATTACTTAGGGAATTTGTGTTATATAGTCAGTTAACACGTAACCTTCAAATATTGGATGGAGGTTATCATTGTAGTTTGCGAGTTGGTCTCGAAATTATTTGCATTTTTTTTTATTTCCCTTTCTTTTCAGCCAAAATTATATCAAATGCAATATAGCTGACCATGAATATCGCCGTGAAGGAGAATACGGTTTCATTCATCTGGTGTCCTATAAGATTGTTCTTATTCGGCCACACAACATACATCACATATTTTTAAACTAATATATCGTCGTGAATTGGTTCATGCTAGCTTGCTTGCAGCAAAATGATACAAATATTGCTCCAATAACAATTAAACCAAAAATTTAAGCTAATGGCTTGTTTGGCGAGGGAAAATGGCCAGGTTTACCAAATGAAATCTGACAGGTTGAGCTGTTGCCGCAAAAAAAAAAGTTCAGTCCAAAATACATTATTATTATCTTGTTTGGTGGCACACGAAAAAAATTCTGACACAAATGAAATGAAGTAGGCATTATGGGTGATAAAGTAACCTCCAGAATAAGCAATCGGGAGCATTAAAACTTATTCTAATGGCTAGTTGGTTCCAAACAATCATTGTAACAATCAGTTATAAAAAGAAGAAGAGCACACAACAAGAATTAGGAAGCAACTCTTACAAATAGAGTTGAAACAGGCCGAAAAAACTCAATATAGCAACAAATCAAACAACTGTTTTGTACTAACAACCCAAGGCAGCAACCATCCAAAAATAAGTATCAACTCTCACAACTAGAGAGCTGCAATAATACTCAAACAACTGAATATAGCCACAAATTTGACAGCGAATTTGCTTTGCATCAACAACTCAAGACAACAGCCAGAGAGGAGATGGCAGAGAGAAAAAATAAATAGCAGCACCTATAGAGAGCCAAGAGCAGCACTTATCAAAGAATAACAGCACCCACAGGAAAGACCCAACAACAGCTGAGATCAGCACCAACCACAGAGACCCACAACACCCTCAGACAGTAGTAAAACCCACAAACAGCAACAGAAACAAACAACAAAACAACCAAAGAATTAAAAGCCCCAAATCTTGCCTCAAATTACCATGTGTAAGAAGCACAATTACCACAAGGTGCAGAATTGCCTACTTTCTTCATTGTTAGCCATCCAAAAAAAAAAAAAAAAACTTGAAATGTGCTTAGTTACTAACTTAGAATTTGGATTGTCTTACACACTTTTTTTGAAAGCTCAGAAATGCACAAAGTATTAGTTATAAATAGCCATCCTAGCACTTGATTGGTTGATATTTGCTAATATGGGAGACTCTCGCAAACAATGTTCCAAACATATCTTTGAAAGTATAAAATCTTGAATCAGCTTTTTATGTGCCGACTAGAACTACAGCGAGGAAGTTGTTCGACACACCTGAATTTGCTTTTATGTGCTGATTAGAACTCCAGCGAGGAAGTTGTTTGGCAGTTTGCTTTTTGCTATTCCTTAAGAGAATCGTGGGCAACAGTTAGATGAAATTGTTGTTCACGATGGCAATAGGACTCTACTGAGAACGGCGGTGCTTCGATAACTCACTGATAAGTTCGTTGATAAGGCCAGGAAGCGTGAGATCGTCCCACTGCTCAATAAGATCTTGCTTTTGTTTATGCAACCAACTTTGAAGAATGAAGAAAGACATATCTTGATGAAAGTTTTTGAGCGAGTATTACATAAGTTGGATGAGCAACCGTCGATCGATGTAGACTACTATGCTCGTGTTAAAGGGAGAGAGATTATTTTATACCAGGGAAGAGCGACAAGGCTAAAAATTGGTATTTTGCCTTTTTCTTTTCTTCAATGTTTACATCATACATCATTGGACACTGATGTCCGATTGGTTCGATCTCAACCAACCGTGATGCGATCCATTAAATGAGGAAACTTTTCTTTGACGCTCTCTCAGGCATCTTAGATCTCAAACTCTAATCCATCTGACTGATCATTTGATTCGTCTCGTATGATTTGTTAACCGTCTCGTAACGAATTCATTTGGCTTGCGAGACGAATCAACCCGATTTGTCTCGTTAAGCCACCCTAATCGTAATGCAGCATGAAAACTGAGACTATTGCCAGTGATGCCAACTGTGCACACTAGCATCTTGAGAGAAGAGAATGAGCATGAGAGAACTGAAAAGGTTTTTGGTTCACACACACACACACTTGCTGGCTTCTGACAGAGAAAAAGGTTTGGTGTCAGGTATCATGGCTTTTCCCACAACAAACATCCACAGCTGTTCCATTCCCAGAGCCCCGTTGCAATGAAACGGGGGTTTGTAACCATACAAATTCCATTTATATGCCTTTTGCATTGAACGAATCAATGCGACGATCTCAAATTTTCGCTTTTATTTCAACAATAACGATCACAGACAATAAAAATAAATCTCTATATTTAATGCAAATTCTTCAGCTCTAGCAGTTGTCCCACAGTCTCGCTCTCATGGCTCTGACATATTTCATAATAAAATTTAAAAAATTACTTTATAATTAACTTCAATTATATGCTATTCTCACATTAAATATTATTTTTATATGAATGCAGCTCTTTAGTAGTATTATATCATTCAAACTAAAAGTTATTTAATTAAATACTACTCAATTATAAATTCTATAGATTTTATTCTGAGAATATATAAGTAGATAATATATTAATTTCATCTAAATAGTTTTTTTATCTAATTGTTTTTTCAAGATAGTTGATTATTTTACTTAACTCGTGTATCCCACGTGCGATAATCTAGGACGACAACAATAGTTTAGGATTTGGGTAAACAAAAAGCGGGTACAAGTCCGGTCCGACACAACCCTACCCACTTTCAACCCTCGTCAAGTCTTTGCCCCCCGCGACGCTACGTGGCAGAGTCATGATTGACATCACACTAGCGGGCGGGGGGCGGCATCTCCTTTTTGGGTGCGGAAAGAAAAGGACCTTCAAAACCCACGCCCGAAAAGTAGAGGATCCTCCTTTTCTGAAACGGGTGGGACCCGTCCCCCACCGAATTGTCCTCCGATAACGGCCTCCCTTCCCCTTAGATTCCTTTGCCTCCAAAAAAAAAAAATTAACAGTAATAATAAAATATTAAGAGTTGAGATTAGATTGGGGGACAAGAACATTGGCCAACCAAAAAAAAAAAAATGAAAAAACAGACACACATGATTATTTGATGTTTAAATCGAATATTAATTATACTCTTACTAATCAAAAGATTGAACACCTCACACACGTGCAACTTGTTGGCTGTTCACAAACAATGGAAACATGAAGAAATGATTATTATTGAAATATATTAAGTATTAATTAGTTCAGTGCATGGTCTTCTATAACAGAGGATGCATGTATATTTATATATAATTAACATTGAGCTGTATGATTTTTCATGATTAGCGTGTGTTGTTTTGTAGTTAAGTACTAACCCCAAATTAGTTTTCTCCAGTAATATTTTATTCGAATGAGTAAACTCTAACTGAATGTAGTCTAGTTGTTGAACAACTTGTAACTCGAAGTGAAACAGATAAAAAAACATGTATGCGAAGCGATATAGTAAACAATGACAAGTTGGTATATTTTGGAGCTTAACCCTTAAATGACATTGCATAACTTCTATCGTAAAAACTTATTATGATACAAATTTGGTGACAAATAAGAAACTCTCATTTAACTATCGGAATCTAACAAATAGGATCATAAGAGTTCACATGTCAGTATGTTATTGTTAGATGATTATAACATATCATTCTAAAACAATGCCGTCTACTTCTTCGTCCTTTTCCTATCTTTTGTGAAGTCTTTTTAAATATGAAGATTTGGTATAGTTATATTGTTCTTTCTTCTTTTCTTTTATTTTCTTGTTTTTTTTTTTCTGAACAAGGACTCGGCTTGTTATAATCTCGGCTTGTTATAATTTTCAACTAAAGCATCATTAAAATGTGAAACTGATACTCCCTATAGAATGATGCCCAATGAGGAAACTACCATGCAAAAATCATTTAACTTTTGAAAAACAAAACTCATGTGAATCTAGGAAATAGGCCACAGTCCGCGTTTTCCCATCTCTAAATCAAGTCTGGGCCCCATGTGCCATGAAGGGTGAGTTTTCTGGGTGCAATTGAGAGACAACCGAACTAATCACTTGTTTTTTTTGTTTTGTTTAGTAGTTAGTAGTAACGCCAACTCCTGGCCGTAATGAGAAGAAACAGCCGCACGGGGTTTGACCGGATCCCAGCTGGCAACTGGCGGGGACCACCGGGTCAACGAATCCGAACTTAAATTACAGTAAAATTATACTCGAGTTCGTCAAATCTGCATCAATAATTGTCTTCAATTTATAATATAAATTTACGTTTTAGAATCAAATCGGTTGAATTCAGACTAAAAAATAATCACTCTGCGACGACTTAGAGTCAAACAAACGACGCGAAATCGCTCAATATCCACGTGATAATTAAATTTTAAAAAGTTTTTTTAATTAAATTTAGAAAAATGATTTTTTTAAAATATCCTCTTTTTTCCAGCTAAATTTTTGTAATCATAATTCAAAAGGAGGGGGAGAGATTGAGAGAGAGAGAGAGAGAGGAGCAAAAAGTAGATAGAAAAGCTGCTCGAATCTTCTCCTGATCTCTTTCGAACCTCTCTCGCCTCGATTCCGTGCTGGATTCCGATCCTGTTGGTGGTCCTTTGAAGCGGAATGGTTGAGGTTTGGGGAGGTCTCCTCTAGGGTTAGGGCTTGCTCTCGGATGGATCTGTGGTGGTGATGACTGAGGTAATGGCGGGGGCGGAGTACATGGCGTCGTGGTTCCTCTGGCTGATCTTGGTGTTTCATCCGGTGGGTAGGGTTTTGGCCAACATGGAAGGTGAGATTTGGGTTTGCATTTGGGATTTTTGATGGATTTTTTGGTAGCGGATAGAGTTGTGTTCTTTGATTACAGCTACTTTTTCTTTTGAAAGCTTGCAAATTACTCAGGCTGTTGTTAGTTACAGCTACACATTGTTTGAAAGTATGTTTCCATTACCTACTACTTGTAGAATTGCATGATGGTTTTATTTGTGGTAGGAACTATTTTGAAATGCAGTGGAACTTGTGTCTCTGGACTTTGAGGTTGCAAGTTGAATATAAAGATTTTGAGGGTACATTTGCTACCCCTTTTCGGTAGCTGGTGAGGCTGTTAATACCCTGATAAGTCTTAGCATGTGTAACGAATTTATGAACAGTTTGGTGCAATTTAGCTCCAAATTTTAGTAAATATTCTGGCACTGTGTAATTTCATGTCTAAACTTTGTGTGACATGTCATGTCTCATCAAGAACTATAAATGAAAATGAAACGATATGTACAGGAAATTGGTCAAGTCACATTGTCGTGGAGATTGTTGAAGACTCTTCCCCAATTTAAACAGTTGCTTTCAATAATAGGTTTCTTATTTGCGGAATCAGATGAAATGACAAAATAATATAGTGATAGTTGTAATTTGGATATAGTTGGGATGGAAGTTGTTGCATTTAATTTATCTCATCCATGGAAAGATAAAAATAGTTAAATATATTGAAAGATGTACATTGAGATATAGTATATCTGAAAATTTATTTAGTTTCTTTTTTTTTTAAATTTTTTCATGTACTGGCTATTAGTGGCTAAAATCACAACGTCTAGTATAGATAAGCATCCAGCTAAGCTATCTGAATTCTTAAAGTTTCTATTATTTCACTGGATCAAACACTGTTTGCCCTTTGTGAATAATTTACACCATGGTTTAAAATCTCGATATTGATGTCAGTCTGAGCAATGTTTTTTAGTATTAATATCTGCAATATTGGCCATATTGGCAACCTCGCTATCGGCATCGATTGATGTTACAGGGTTAACCTTTTCGAGTAACTCAAAAGTCAAAGATCGATGGTATTTCTAATATTTATCTTTATTAGCTGACATCCAAAACCATGATATAATCAATACTTCAACTTCTTTCGTATTTTAATTCAGGAATTGGCCGAGTGCCTCGTTAGACTACATAGCATTAAGATGTATTCAAAGTTGATCACTTGTCTGTCAAAAGCAAAAAGTAATGTGGGTGTTGGCTGTTTTGGGTTGGTGGGTGTTGTGGCGGCAGAGCAGATGTAGCATGACTTTTAAGCTATGCACGCACAGGAACTTGTATGTCTTCAATCTGTAGGACCTAATATACCATTCTATCTTCACAATTTCATCTACCTGTTGAACTTTGTTTCTCTCTTCATCACTGTAATCTTCCACCAAAGCGGTTACTGTAACAAGTTTGGCTGGGATTAAAGGCCCATAGCAGCCTATAACTTTCCCCACAGTATATGCCAAAGGAAGAAGTCTAGACCAAGATGTTCTGTATTATGTTCAAAGGCCATTCTCTGTAGTACCTAGTTAACTGTTGGAACGTACAGAGTTCTGTCCATCTCATTTTGTTCTTGGCAATCTGGAATAAACTAATCATTCATTGGAACATTCAGATGAAGTTTGGCTTGAACCACGAGCCCCTATTGTCCTATAATTTCCCACCTATATGCTAAATGCAAGGTCATATCTGTTATAGATTGAGTGCTGAATAGGTACTCGAAGCCCGCTCCTTTAGTACCTAATCAACCATTGCAACGTTTACATTGCGCAGCTTGCCATCTCATTATGTTACCAACTTATCATTCTTCATTTGTAATATCAGCCATAGGACATACTGGAGCAAATTTGATTTTGACAGAAATCCTGATGGTCTGTTGTTTCTCCATGCTATATGCCAAATGAAGGGAGTTATCTGCTATAGACTAAGATGTGCTGCCAAACAACTTGCACTCTACTAGGGTTTAGGACCATATATATTGTTTGGAAAAGAAATTAATAATGCAATTTTTTTATGACACAACTTCTGTACTCAATCTGTTCCTGTGGACCTCAGTAGATAAAAACAAGATGTAAAAGTTTCAGGTGGTCAAAGCTAGCTATGGGAATTATGTGTATTGGTCCAATAAAAACAAATGGGTCTGTCTCTCCCACCCTCTCCCAATATAAGGGAGATAGTTCCTCAAATAATGTTGGTCACATGCTTTGAATCTCATGGCTTTATCACAAGTCACATGTCTTAACAACTCCCTCCTCAAGTTCCTCTGTTTTCTAATATCTTTAAGGCTGCCTCAGTCATTGTTCATGTCTTTTTCCTTATATATGTTATGTTTTTTTCCCCTCCTAATTTACAAACACGCATTGAAGTTCTGTGCTGCTTGTCTTCTAATTCCTACTTCTTGTTCATAATAGTTTTACATTTTTTCAGCTGAACTATTTTGTGATGATCATTGCAGCTCCTATCTTTCTCTATACTATTTTCTGTTTTCATATGATTTCATATTTTTTTTCAGCTCAACTAATTATCTTATGGCTGTTGTATCTTTCTGTCAACAGGTGATGCTTTGCACACTTTGCGGACCAACTTAAATGATCCTAATAATGTGTTGCAAAGTTGGGATCCAACTCTTGTCAACCCATGTACATGGTTCCATGTTACTTGTAACAGTGACAATAGTGTTGTTAGAGTGTGAGCTGATGCTTCCTGCAAATTGTGTATTTTCAGTGAATTTTCTTTTTGCCTGTTCAATTTGATAAATACGATGCATGACTTTCAGTGATCTGGGGAATGCAAATTTGTCTGGACAGTTGGTCCCCCAACTTGGTCAACTGAAAAATCTGCAGTACCTGTAAGTTTACTATCTACTACTTAACCTATGACCGTCTTTGGACACAGTCACTTGCGTTTCTCCATTTAAGTTGTTTTTAAAATATACCTGGTTATACTGGCCACATCACATAAAATTATAAACAAAACCTTTGCTCTCATTTTTCATATGCTTGCTCACTCACGGAATTCTGTCTGTAATACTTGAGAGCATGTCCACATAGGTTCCATTTCAGCTTCCAGTTCAGTTCCTATGACTGCCTTCACGATCTTGTTTGTTAGTCATGAGTTATTGCATGCACCAGTGATATTGGAGTATATTTTGCGTATGCATCCTTCTATTCTGACCAACTATTTTGAATGTAGGATTTCGTAGAAATCTATATGCAAGATTCTTCTAAAACAACAATCCAATTCTTCGACGCAATCTCGCTGCATGTTACAATGTGCATTGTGGTCTTTCTATTCATGCCAACATTTTTAACTCACAATTTCATCGAAATCTCTATGGAGAAAGTATAATCATGCATAATTCTTCCTAAACAACAACATTAAGTTTGTCGATGCCGTCAGACAAGCATTTGTAACCCTAAACTTCTGTTGATAAACTAAGGGAGCGCAAGAGCTTTTGTAATTTCCTCTAGAGATCATTAGCAGTGTCAAAAATGACCCAAAGTTCTTTCTAATATCACTAATCTACTTAACAAACTCTGGGACCTAAAGAAATATGATATTGTTTACTTTAAAATAGTGTGCACTTCAGAAACAAACACATGAATTAAGTTTCCCTTGCAGGACTCAAACCAACTTCTTCAGATCAGATCCTAAGTTATCTATACTATTTCAAGTAACATTAAAGGTTCTCTAACATTAGAAACGAAAAGAAAATGAAACCTCTAATTTGAACATAAACCTTGGAAGTGGCCTAAACCACATAGCCATATATGACTAGATCTGTTGCTAATTTTCTTATGGTGCCTTGAGTTTTCTTATGGAGAAATATGTATTGTGGAATTCGATCTTTGCATTCAATAATTCACATCAGCAACCAATTTAGGTTATTATTTGTTATGATGTATATCACATTAAGTAATTTCACAAAGACCCTAACATCAGATTACCCGGCTTCTTCTTTAGCCTTCCATGACATATTTTAAACTAATAGAGACAGAATCAGAAACATCTTGAATGAACTTAATTTCTTGCTTTACATTACTAAAACTTTCATTAACTCACAAGTGTCACAACCTCATATATTAGGAAATTTTAGAAAAAGCTTGGTCCTAAACTTATATAGAGCATCATGAATTTTATTGTGATTCCTACAGTAAGAGCATGTGATTTAAGAAGTTATGGTTATTTCATTTTAGTTCCAGTTTAGAAACTAAAGTGGCACTGATTTCATGTTATCATAATTCTGAGGATTCAGCGGGGTACTGACTTGCTATTAACAAGTTTTGCCCGTAATTCTTTCTCTCTTGGTTTTGCTGTCAAATGCACTATAACTTTTCTGTGTAAATTGAAAAGATATAGATAATATTGAAACACTACTTGCGCTTTCAGTATACTTCTCATTCAAATTGCAGTATGATGTTTATGTTCCTCACAAATCCTTTGATAAACTTTTACCTTAACCATGTAATACTCTTCTTTTTTAAAGGAAGCTTACTGGATTATCTCCATTAACTACTGGGATTCTGTGTCTCAGTATTTCTGATGCAAATTATTTCTTCTATTATATTTAATAACAGGGAACTTTATAGCAACAACATTAGCGGGCCAATTCCAACTGACCTTGGAAATCTGACAAACCTTGTGAGTTTGGATCTGTACTTAAATAGTTTTACTGGAGGAATACCAGACTTGTTGGGGAATCTGTCAAAACTGCGCTTCCTGTAAGAACTTTATCTTCTTTTCACTTATATGATAAGTTACTCTTTTATTACATAACCTTGTTTCAACTGCTCTCTTCTGTGCACGCAAATGTACATGCTGTTTCTCTTCCTCTTTTCCAAGATTGATCTGGAGCATCTTTTTTTGGGATGTATGCATCCAAGTTCATATTACTATGTTGACTTCTAGGGATGCTTCTCTTACATAAAGTTGGTCTACAAGACACCGTGTCTACTTGGTGCTAATTTCAAACAGCATTGACAATTGTTTCATTGTTAATCAAGCAAAACAGGCAAAATGGTTGTGGGAAGCAACCAGTGAAATAATGCTAGTTTGGACTGGCAATCACATGTTTCATTGGGCTCACTTGCTATGCCTTGTTGCTAAATTCTACTAACAATATATACTACCTGAAATAAACACTTTGTCATAGTATTACTTATGGATTAACTTAATTTATGCGTGATTTGCAATTGAAACAGGTAACATAAGCTAATGCTCTATCATTAAGGAGATAAAATAAGCTAAATTGGGTTTTAGTTATATGTGAAGTTGATAGTAAGCTTTTCATCAGGATGAAAAGGACGTAAATCAGTAAGGAAATGCAGTAACTGGGTTTATGCAATTTGGGCTGTAAGGTTCACGGATTCATACTGATTTCTGATAATTTATA
>JAVJIF010020243.1:0-87944 GCA_038442645.1 Agave tequilana | reverse complement strand
TGTATGTCTCATTTCTGTGATTGCTCTTTATTTATTTGCACTAGCCTACTTCATCTCTCGCTTGTGGTGAGGATTGACTGTCTAATTACTTGTGGCGAAAAATCACCCCATAAACTGGTGCTTTCATTGAGAGCTGAGTGCACATTCAAGATCTCCCTACCATCTAGCCCAAAATTTCCTCAAAAAGCCACTTCAAATCCTCTTCGCAACATTGATGGCCCCAAGAAAGCAAACTGTTACCCTCAACGGTACCACCTCAAAGGGTAAGGCCATCAGCACCATTGGGGGCATGGTCCCCGCCATTGATCAGCCATATAACTGTTTGCCCGGAGGCCTTCCTCTCTAGTTTTGATGATGATTAACTCATGTAGTTATGTTTACTAATAATCTTGTGATTTTAGTTACAGATCATTGATCAAGATATTAGTTGGTGATTGCTTCAAAAAGAGGAGTTGGAAGCCTTCACTTGGTGATTCCCGTGGCCGAGCATCAAGATCATACCTTTGCACTCGGTGGATCACGTTTGGGATCGAGTCGGCTTGAAGATGGAAGATCATCAAGAAGACTTAGGTATCCTAGTTTTTAGTTTGGTGTGTTTTAGATCCATGTGTAAAGATAAGAATAGTTGATATGCTCAACTGCACAATACACATACACGTTTTGGTTTTGATATGGTTTTCATGAATAGATTGATCAAACAAGTTTAAATGGTTTATATGTATAGTAGATGTATTCTTTCTATACATGCATGCTTAACTTCCTATACAAATTATTTTGACTTTCCTATTCATGTATTGAAAAATCAAAGTTTGATAAAATACATGTTTTGATTTTTGGTAAAAATGTAAAACAAAAATAGTTTCATATGCTTGATATTTGAGCTAAACTTTTTATCACATGTTATGTATCAATGCAAAAGATAAAACTATTTTGGAGATTTTTAGAAGAGATAAAAGATTTTTAGAAATATTTTTAACATATGTTTCTGACCCAGAATTGGCTGACAGGCCAGGTCGGCCGACCGCTCAGTCGACCGCACCAAGGGCCGGTCGACCTTTCGGTCGACCGACGTGCACAGAGCTGTGCACGTCTGGCAGCACAGTGGGCCGGCCGACCGAGCGGTCGACCGGACCAGAGAGCTCTGCTCTCTGTATCTGGGCGGTCGGCCGTAAGGTCGACCGGGATTGCCCAACGGTCATATTTCTGACCGTTGGCGGTCGGCGGCCGGCCGACCGCAAGCCTGTCAGGCTGCCAGATCAGCCTAATGGCTAGTTTTCTGTTGGCCTATATAAACCCCATTTTTTTGGATTTTGGCCAAGGTTTTTGAACAAGAAAATTCCCAGTTTCTCCAGAGTTTAAAAGAATTTTCAAAAGAGTTTTACAGCTTAAAAGTTTTCATCTTTATTGTTTTCAAGGGTTTTGGAAAATCAAAGAAAACTAGGTTTTTGGGATATTGTTTTGGATTTTCATTTCTATCATCTACAAGAGATTTCCAAAGTAGTTTTTCTTTGTGATTTGCTTTCCAAAAACACCTTGATATCTACTTGAGCTATATCTTCTATCCTAATCTATTAGGATCTTTTTGTTTTGTGGAAAAAGTGAGTTTGTGGTCTTTGTAACCACTTGTTGTAAAAACCCTTGCTTTGATTGGGTTGCTCCCTGTTTGGTAGAGGTTGAGGATTGTGGTTGCTCCCTCTAGTGAGAGGTGGAGTTTGGTTGTAAACCCTCTTCGGTAGAGGTGTTGGTTGTTGTTTGGCTACGGGCCTACCCCTCGGTTGTGAGGCGGTGTTTGAGAGAGGAGTTCGGTACTCCTTTGTTGTAACAAATCCTCCTCGGTGGAGGTTCCCTCGGTGGGAGATAGTGGATTGAAAATCCTTCACGGTGGTGAAGGCGGGATGTAGAGATAGGGGCTCGAACCTCGAAACATATCTTGTTGTTAGCGTTTGATCCATTGTCTCTCAACTCTCTCTCTTTATTTGTGTGTGCATAGCTTCATTCTTATTGTCATACATATCATTCTTATTGCTTGCATTTGTGCCTGCATATATTTCATATTGCTTATCATCCTTATATGCTTGGCTTGCTTATGTGTGTGCCTCACTTGTACTTACCACAAGAGCTTCATATAGCACCTCAACCATATTTTGGGGAATCAAGAGGAGTTAGTCCAGAGCCCTCCACGGGGAATTCGGCTACACTTGTTGGTTGTATTAAGTGTGTTGCAAAATTTATTTAAGCATCCGCATTTAGCGCATTTAGATTCTAGATTAGCATTAACACCTATTCACCCCCCCTCTAGGTGTTTTTCAATTGGTATCAGAGCCTACGCTCCTGATACTTTAGGCTTAACATCCTAGGAGTGAGATCCTTGTTTGCTAATCTATCATTTGCATTTGCTTGTTTGCACACATATAGTTTGGACCCATGGACTTCATGACCCCCACCTATGTTTGACCCTTCCAACATTCTTATTTGGAAGACTAGGATGTCCATATACCTTCAAACCCTAGGATATAAGGTTCACCTTGCCATTACCAAGGAATCCTACCTTAGTGATAGCAAGCATGTAGGGGCCAATGCACATGCCCTTGAGGCCATTAGAAGCACGCTTTCAAAAGAATATCTTATACTTGTTTCTAATCTTGATTCCGCTTTTGTAGTGTGGAACAAGTTGACAACAAGCACCACCTCCAAGCGTTAAGTGCCAATTCAACAAGAGGAGGAGACTAGTGGAGAATCCGAATCTCAATGCTTCATGATCCAAGAGAATGACTCCCTTGAGGTACAATCGGAATGTCAACTAGATAGTTTTGACGCTAGTTCTTCATATGATGAAAATATTGATGCCTATGCTTTAAATGAAGAACTTTCAATTGTGTGTGAAAATTAATTGAAAAATATAAGATTTGAAAAGAAAAGTCTAGGCCTTGAAAAGAAAATAAAAATTTATTTTCTAGACTTAACAATGTTTTGCAAGAGAAAGAGGAGATTTCTAATGAGAGGGATTCATTAAGATCTCAACTTAATCTTGCCTTAAAAGAAAATGAGTTTTTAAAGTCTAAAATGATTGCAATAATGTTTTGAAGAAAAATGAAAACTTGTCTTCAAAAATTGATTTTGTTTTAAAAGAAAATGATTTTTTAAAAAGAGAAATTGATTCTATTTCAAATGATTTAGATGTTTGTTTAAAGAAAAATGAATTTTTGAAAAATAAGATTGATGCACATGTTTGCCATGCTAGAGTAGTATCACACACTTCACCTATTGCATGTGCCACCTCTTCTTTAATTGAAAAAGATATATCCATACTTAAGAAGAGTGTTGATTGTTTGGGCTCCACTTTGAGCCAATGTGTAGGTCATACACGTTTGGAAACTTTGTTTCGAAAGAAACAAGTTCCATCTATTCATGCACACCCCCATGGCATACACATGCTCCTCACGGACACCATCACACATTGTATGCTCATGTGTACACTTGTACACATTGTGGACGTAAGGGCCACCTTGCTAAATTGTGCTTTGATCGTATACATGTTTCTAATTTAGCAAATAAATTTGTTTGGGTTAGGAATGATACTAACCCCCGTGGACCCAATATGATATGGGTACCAAAGACCACCCCTATTGTTTATGATGTAGGTGTGGGCTCTCGCATGACGTGAGAGTATCGGTACCTTGGAGTGGATGCGTTCCGAGCTTCATGAAAATTAATTGGATGCATCACTTTCAAGGGATGTTTGGTGGGAAGACCACCTTGTTTGGAGACATGGAGAGTTGCCTCATAGGTTTTGGTAACGGTCTCTAACTCCTAATTATTGTTTACATGCTTTCCATTTATTGTTTATAGCATGTTTTATTGTTTAGTGATTATCATGTTCATGCCATGATTATTAGACCCTTGACATGCATGTATAGCCCTTTTGAGACACCCATGTTTAATATGGACCATTATTTTAGTGTTCTCACCTTTGTTTAGCTATCATATTTATCATAGGTTTAATAACATGTGGATTTACATAATAATCACGTTTATGTTTATCATGTTGATTTATGATTTGTTTTATGCTTCACGATTTGAATATATGTTTAAATGTCAGTTTTCATTAAGACTAGGTATATATTTGTGCATATAGTGGGCCACAAATAAATCTTTATATGTTTGTGCTTGAATGCTTATTTGTTCCCATTAGATGTGCTAGTATAGTCTAATTTTGATGATCCATGCATTTTAAACTAGTATTCCCTTTCTTGATTTGTTTTATGTTTATATGTTTAACTTCATGTATATGTTCATTTTATCCAAATTATTGCTATACATATACATCCTTTGAGCCACGTGCCTTCATGCATATATCTTTGTGGACTCGTTGTGTTTGGATATGTATGTATACCTTAGTTTGTATTAGACATACATATGCCTTGAAGATTAAATAAGTTCTGATGATTTTCTTGTTTCAAGGAATATTGAGCTTATTGACCATATTTCATGATTATGATCTTCACATTGTATTTGTACACTCACATTTATTGTTTACTCATGTGTTTATTTTCATGAGTCATATTTATGCTTAATTGATTATGAGTGTTGACTATTGTGTGAATTTCATATTTTCATGAAAAATAATTTTGTTTTATTCCTTACTTGAAGGATTTTGTACTAGTTTACAAATTTTCTTATAACTAGTTGCGATATTCTTCATATGGTAGAGTTTTTTAAACATACTTTATTTTCAAATCTATTTTGAAAATCCCTACCTTCCACGGGTGGTTGGATGGGTGATCATGCTCATGTATGCTTTATATGAAAATCATTTTAAACTTGAACATGATTGGGTGGTAGTTATATGATGTATACACTTGATCATTATTGTTGTTTCAATTGGTATCATTGAAATTCTTTCAATTGGTATCAATTTTGTCCTTTCTTGTATACTCATATATGTTTGTATGTATGTATGTTTTTCAATTCCAATAGTATCAATTTCGATTGGTATTAAATTTTTCATACATATATATTTTGTTTATGCTAAAGCTTGAGTTTCAACTTTGTTTCAATTGATTCAATTTTCAATTGGCTTCTTAAACAAGCTTATGCATGTGTTTTGTTGGTATTTCATAAAGGGGAGAAAATTCGATTTTCATATTTCATTGGTATTTGTATTTCCACTCCCTTACTTTATGATAGAAAATAGTCATTTCAATTGATATCATATGTTTAAAAGGAAAAATACTCTCTTTTGATATCAAGATGTTATTTGAAATATATTTTAAATTGGTATCTCAAAATTTTGTTTAAAGAAAATAAATACAAAAGTTTTGATTTGTATTGACTATATGCAAGGAGAGCTTAACATCTCTTCTACATATAGATTCATGATGAGTGTATCTTGTATTGAGGAGCTTGACATCTCTTCTTTATGTGGTACACGTGTGTAGGGGGAGCTTCACATCTCCTCTTATGCATTGCATAGTGTACGTTATGTGAATTAGGGCTTGTCATCCCTCTTTCATATAATGTATATATATAGGGAAGTTACTTTACCGTCTTCCTCTTCATGAATGTATATCGCATATACCATTTGTTGATTGATCTATGTTTACTTTCAATTGGTATCAAGATGCTTCATTGACATATTTTCAACTGATATCTTAATTGATTGTCACCCCTATTTGGTATTGATTTTGTTTTAGACAAAAAGGGGGAGAACATTGTTTTATATAACCCTTTTGTTGATTCATGTTTCGAACAAAAAGGGGGAGAATTTTTTTTTGATTGTTTACCCTTTATTGATGATTGACAAAAAGGGGGAGAAAGATTTGAGTTTTATATATGCATAGTTATGTTTTGCATATATTAAGTTTAATTTAGTTTAATTTTAATTGGCATCTACAGCATGTTTTGTTTTTGAACATTTCATTGGTATCTAGAGCCTTTTTATTGTTTATGCATATCTATGCATTCATGTTTAAGAGCCTTCATAGCATATTCATTATGTTTATTTGTTTATGCATGAGTTAATGGGGAGCTTCTTTGAAGCTTAACTTTTAATCCATGCATATATAACTCCATGAGTTTAGTCATCATCAAAAAGGGGGAGATTGTTGGCCCGGAGGCCTTCCTCTCTAGTTTTGATGATGATTAACTCATGTAGTTATGTTTACTAATAATCTTGTGATTTTAGTTACAGATCATTGATCAAGATATTAGTTGGTGATTGCTTCAAAAAGAGGAGTTTGGAAGTCTTCACTTGGTGATTCCCGTGGCCGAGCATCAAGATCATACCTTTGCACTCGGTGGATCACTTTGGGATCGAGTCGGCTTGAAGATGGAAGATCATCAGAAGACTTAGGTATCCTAATTTTAGTTTGTGTGTTTTAGATCCATGTGTAAAGATAAGAATAGTTGATATGCTCAAGTGCACAATACACATACACGTTTTGGTTTGATATTGGTTTTCATGAATAGATTGATCAAAACAAGTTTAAATGGTTTATATGTATAGTAGATGTATTCTTTCTATACATGCATGCTTAACTTCCTGTACAAACTTATTTGACTTTCCTATTCATGTATTGAAAAATCAAAGTTTGATAAAATACATGTTTTGATTTTTGGTAAAAATGTTAAAACACAAAAATAGTTTCATATGCTTGATATTTGAGCTAAACTTTTTATCACATGTTTATGTATTAATGCAAAATGATAAAACTAATTTTGGGGATTTTTAGAAGAGATAAAAGATTTTTAGAAATATTTTTTAACATATGTTTCTGACCCAGAATTGGCTGACAGGCCAGGTCGGCCGACCGCTCGGTCGACCGCACCAAGGGCCGGTCGACCTTTCGGTCGACCGACATGCACAGAGCTGTGCACGTCTGGCAGCACAGTGGGCCGGCCGACCGAGCGGTCGACCGGACCAGAAAGCTCTGCTCTCTGTATCTGGGCGGTCGGCTGTGCGGTCGACCGGGATTGCCTAACGGTCATATTTCTGACCGTTGGCGGTCGGCGGCCGGCCGACCGCAAGCCTGTCAGGCTGCCACATCAGCATAACGGCTAGTTTTCTGTTTGGCCTATATAAACCCATTTCTTTGAGATTTTGGCCAAGGTTTTTGAACAAGAAAAATTCCCAGTTTCTCCAGAGTTTAAAAGAAGTTTTCAAAGAGTTTTTAAAGCTTAAAAGTTTTCATCTTTATTGTTTTTCAAGGGTTTGGAAAATCAAAGAAAACTAGGTTTTGGGATATTGTTTTGGATTTTCATTTCTATCATCTATAAGAGATTTCCCAAGTAGTTTTTCTTTGTGATTTGCTTCCAAAAATACCTTGATATCCACTTGAGCTATATCTTCTATCCTAATCTATTAGGATCTTTTTGTTTTGTGGAAAAAGTGAGTTTGTGGTCTTTGTAACCACTTGTTGTAAAAACCCTTGCTTTGATTGGGTTGCTCCCTGTTTGATAGAGGTTGAGGATTGTGGTTTGCTCCCTCTAATGAGAGGTGGAGTTTGGTTTGTAAACCCTCTTCGGTAGAGGTGTTGGTTGTTGTTTGGCTACGGGCCTACCCCTCGGTTGTGAGGCGGTGTTTGAGAGAGGAGTTCGGTACTCCTTTGTTGTAACAAATCCTCCTCGGTGGAGGTTCCCTCGGTGGGAGATAGTGGATTGGATATCCTTCACGGTGGTGAAGGCGGGGATGTAGAGCTAGGGGCTCGAACCTCGAAACATATCTTGTTGTTAGCGTTTGATTCATTATCTCTCAACTCTCTCTCTTTATTTGTGTTGTGCATAGCTTCATTCTTATTGTCATACATATCATTCTTATTGCTTGCATTTGTGCCTCGCATATATTTCATATTGCTTATCATCCTTATATGCTTGGCTTGCTTGTGTGTGTGCCTCACTTGTACTTAACCACAAGAGCTTCATATAGCACCTCAACCCATATTTAGGGGAATCAAGAGGAGTTAGTTCAGAGCCCTCCATGGGGAATTCGGCTACACTTGGTTGTATTAAGTGTGTTGCAAAATTTGTTTAAGCTTCCGCATTTAGCGCATTTAGATTCTAGATTAGCATTAACACCTATTCACCCCCCCCTTTTGGTGTTTTTCAATAACACCGAGGATACTAGCTCCTCTTCGCCACCAGTGTCCAGCCACCACAACAGCATGAAGATCAGCTCCTTTATATGCTCGCCAACATGAAAAATCAAATGAAGGAGAAATAAGCCCAGTCAGTCCTAATCGGGAGCAGGCAGCTTTCAACTGTGAGAATGCCATTCGCAAAAAGGAGGTACTAGGTAGCTTAACAACCAACTCCAGGCCCAAATCACTACCCTCCAGAACAACTAGACACTGACGTAGTCGAAAAACGAGCCCGAAGTAAGTGGCCCTCCCGACTTCCAATTCGTCGACAAGCTGATCCAAAGACAGATCGTGGAAGCTAAGCTGCAAGTCGTCCAACACTTTCAACTGCCAAAGTATTCTACTTCCCTCTCTCCAAGAAATTCTAGAATGCGAGTTCCCAAAAAGTTCTCGACTCCAACTTTCGATACTACTTCAGAGTGAGCGACCCAATTCAACACATCAAGCATTTTTGAGATAAAATGGTAGTCCAACAATCTGCTTATGTATCTCACCTTCCTTTTCAATCTTAAGGGTGTGGCCTCAGATTGGTCTACTTCCTACCATCATATTTTTTTTGCAACTTCAAAGAGGTGTCCAAAGTGTTTCTCTCCCAGTACACATCCTGTCAGGAAACTAAGAGGAACAACCACCATCTTCTCACCATCAAGATGAGGCAGAGCGACAGCCTCAAATCCTATATCGGCTATTTCAAAATCCAACTCACAAAGTTCCCTAACTGCGGTGAGAATGTCTCTGTACTCACATTCATCAGCGGCTGCAAGTCCCTCACCCCCTATACAAACATCTCCTGAAGCACAATGTTACTTGGATGAGCGAGGTTCTATCCTGAGCTTAGCCTTACACCAGTTAGAGGAGGCAATGGAGAGTTTCCTCAACCACTCCGTGAAGTATAGTGACAACGGAGGAAAGTCAAAGTCTCCGCACGAAGCTTCCAGCCATGCTTAAGATTGGAACCAGGGGCAACCTGCCTAAAAATGACGAGCGCTCCTAATCCTCTCACCAAATCTGCTCTGAGCCTACAAGCTGATAGACTAATTTACTCTGCTCAAGCTCCCCATTAATGAAGTCTTCGGCACCATTAAGAACCAACCCTAGGTCGGCTATTCGAGACCCATCCAGTACGACCACTCGCATCTCGGGTTAGAAGAGTGATTGAGGTTTTACCTGCATACAAGAATACAGAATTTCAGAACTTAAGATAGAATATGAAAGTATTTAATACTACCGCTATAGCTAGTGGTTATGCGGGTAGTGATCCATAAGGAGGGACTACCAATGGAAGCTTTTTAATAAGTTCTCTTTTAAGCTACAAAGAATGGTTAAAGATCTTCTTTTAGTTCTTGAAAAGAAAAAGAAAAATAAGTTACAGTCAAGGTAAGAAGAAAGTGATAGATTGAGAAGGTGGAGAAAATGAAAAATAGATTTATACAAAGAAATTAAAAAAAGTGATAAAGGAGTTGGGAGATTGTGGTGTTGGTGATCTAAACTAAAAGTTAAAAGAAAGAAAGAAAACCTAAAAGAAAAACTTACCTTCTCTGGTTGATGACTTACCCTGAAACTTGCATGCTTTACCTTATTTCCGAGGCGATCAACACATAACCCATAACATCAAGCTCAGTTCCCATTCGTATTACATCATCAAGACGAACAAGAATGAAATGATATGGAATCTTAAGGAGAAGGAGAACATCATCATGAAATATCGGTGGTACTCACACAAACATGGCTATACTGATGCTTCTAGATTCACTTGGACATTCATCAAAACTAAATGAGGAAAAGTAGAAAAAAGAAGAACATATAAACAAAAAAAGCATAAAAATGTTACCTTTGATTGCTTGTAAAACTATGAAAGAAAGGAGGAGGTCACATCAGTGTCACTCTCAACATAAGTATCTCTCTCTTACTTACATGAATCTCAGTCTAATCTATGCTGACAAAGAAATAAAAATTATATAAAATGAAAATAAAAACTACACTAGAAAGAATGAAAAACTGGCCTAAGAACCTATCTCTACTTGATCGTTCCCTGTGGTCTCTGAAAACAAAGTATTTATAGGCGAAAACCCAACAGGGGAGAGCGTACGAAGATAGGGGGAGCAAACGCTCCCCAATAACCCTAACCAAGCCACGAAAATGCGGTTTGGCTGCGTTTTCATGGCCAGGGTATCGCCAGGTGGCAACACCTGGGGGTGATACTCCCTGATTTCGCGATATGATATTATCTCTTGCCGGATTTGCAGTTTTGGGTTCTGGATTTGACGAAACCTCCTTTGATTTTTGCCTTTAACCAATAGAGTTGTAGATATTTGTATTAACTAATTTTCAATCGATTTTATCTTCTCTGATTTGCCTTGATTTGCCCTGATTTTCTGATTCGAATTAATTCTGAATTAAATCCGAATTTTGATGGGCTTTTGGGCTCGTTTCTCTTCCCTCTCCTTTAGTAATGGGCCTGCATATAAATTAGACAATAAATAGGATTAAAAATAGAGTTTATTATATAATAAGTATGAGAATGTGATAATAATATGCAGATTCAATGACCGATCACACCCCCATACCTATATTTTGCTTGTCCTCGAGCAAAATAACAAAACTAAACCAAAGATTATTAGACCACTTTCGCAGGTTGATTAGTCTCTAATTTTGCATAATTTTTATCACATCCGCATATTTATTTGATATAAAATTCTGCTAATAAAGATTTGCTTGCTTGATCCTAGGTCCATGGTGTGCAAATAAAGAAGAAGACCCTAAATCACCATTTAATGGGTGATTAAAGGCCTACCAAGTAGCCATTGATCTTAGAGTGGAGATTTTGTCAGCCCAGGGCATTAAATTCAGAAACTAGAAAATCCATCTGACAGAGGACAAATAGGACGACACGCTGCCCGAAGCCAGGCGCGCGCCGCCCTGGCATGGCCGCGGAAATGCGACCGTACAAGCGCGGGCGCGCCCGGGCTTTGGCCAGGCGTCGTCCCCCTGGCACTCTTTCCCTGGTGCCTATAAATACCCCCGGGGTCTAAAGAGAAGCAGATCCAGAGTTTATAGCATTGTTGTAATCTTATTTTTAGGATTGTAGTTGTTTTAATTTCTTCTTCTTCTTATTTTAGTTTAGCCATTAGAGTGAAAGAGAGAGAGAGAGTCTGTAAGAGTTGTATTTGAAGGTGACAAGCTAATACAAGTAGCCACTTCTCTTTCTTCTTTCCATTTACTTATGTTTTCTTATTGCTTTAACTGTCTTGTTGTAGTGTAACTCTCTTTCTCTTAACTTCTTTTCCCTTATTGTTTCTTTTACTATCATGTCTAACTAACTCTTCCATTGCATGGCTAACTAACTACTAACCCACTAATCTCTAACAACTTGATTGATAAACCTAAATGAGTTAATAGTGTCAACTAGGCCTTGTGCAAACAAGAGTTATGATATCTTAAGACGAAGTTTCTAACTCTAACTTGCATTCAAGTATTCACTTTCTTATATTTCATGCTTAACAGGTTTTTGATGATCTATGAATTGCATGCTTTACTGTTTTTTTAAGTTAAAGATTTTCCTTTTAACTTTGCCGATACCATTAGAGCACTTGTGTCTTCCCCTATTCTTGCCTTCAATTGGATCTTGATAAGGGAATGTTCAAGTTTTTGCCGTGTTAAGCTAAGTTATAGGAAGAACTTTCACTCGATTTTCACGTGAAATAGTTCCTATGCATAAGGGGTATGCTTGCCTATGATCCATCGTGAGGCTACATTTTAAGAAGTTGGGATTAGCGGGAGCACTTAGTAAAAAATTAGCCATGCGTTTTACCATTAAGAAAATCCAACTTTACAAACTACCAAATCATTCTCAAACAATTCTTGAAACCAACTTGTTTTCATTTTTCAATTCTTTATTTGAAACAAAGAACTTTCTCTTTTCTTGAACAAAGAAGCCGCATCAAGCTTTCATCACTCTCCCTCCTTGTAGATACGACCCGTATAGCCACTTCGCTACTACGGAAGAATCGTAAAAGCAGAGTAACATCGACCCACACTCTTTTACTTATTCTTGTGCTTACTTTTTGCTGATCACAGGTCACGCGATTGCACTGAGCATGTGCAACAAGCCGTTAAACCTCTAGGTTTTCCCTAGAGGACGAATTTTGTCTCGTGAGGGTTTTCAGTAGATTACACCCATAAAATCCATAAAGAAAGAGAAACAAAGTATTAGTATTTTGAAAACACATTTTGAAAGAGAAAAATATTTGAAATATTATTGTAAGAATTAAGTAAGTTAAAAGTTATAGGAAAACTGAATTTTTCATTTCTATACTTAGTCTCTATTCAAAAATTTGTTATCAATCAAAGTAAGGAGTCAAATTGTACTTCTCATCTAATTTATTACTTTACCCTAAGTAATATGCATTATCATGACCGTGAAATTTTGACTAAGGGTTCTTTAACTCTAACTCTTATGCGTTATTTATTTATTTTTTTTGGTGGTATTATTCCTTAGTTCTATTAGGCTTTCTAATCTGCCCATGTAACGAGCCTTTAATCGGTGACTCCTAACCAAACGGTCTTAGGGCACCGGGTGAGAAAATATCCCAAAGACTTAAGAACTCGAGCAAATAAGGCCACAAAACTAAAAATTTTATTATAAGAACTGCTTTTAAAAGGGAATACTTATGCTTTATGAAGCACAAATACCCAACTTAATCAGAGGAAATATATATATTTCCTTTTATTTTTATTTATTTTTATTTTTTATAAGGCAAATGAATTTTTGTTTTGAGTCCTAAGTGTGTAAGTGTATAAAGCATGCATATATCATCAAGGTAAAAATCAGGACTAAATTACTTTTTCAAATTTTCTTCCTAACCTTGAAAATCAAACAAATAATCTTATTTTGATCAAGTATAAGAAATCCTAATTATGATTCTCTTATTCCTTAAAATTGACTTAATTTCTTACAAAAAATATGTAAAAATATTATTTCTTTTTCAAAAAGTTTTAAAAGTAAAGAGAATGTTAATAATAATTTTTAATAATAAAAGAAAAACCTAAGTTATGTTAGAACCCTCGCCCACACCTATCTGATGCATTGTCCATAATGTATGAATTAATGCATATATGCATGAAAAAGAAGAAAGGGAAGGAAAATATTACCTTATGGTGGTGGTTCTGATGGTGGTCTGTTTGGGTCAAGCGTTGCTACCCAATCAAGATAATGTGGTGGTTCACGGAACCCACCTTTATTGACCTCTTTTCTATTTATATATTTACAGTCCCCAATATGAATAGGATCGTGAAAGATCCTATCATGAAACTTACTCCCTTTACAAGATCAGTCTTGAAAAATCATCACGGAGTCATCATGGTCTATACCTATATCCAACAAAAGAATATGACTTGGTGGAATGGTTGACTTGGGCTCAAGAATGATAGATTCAGGAACCAATACTAACTCAGGAAAATCAACTTTGGGTTCTAGAGTTAGTTTTGCTTCAAGAGTTGAGTCCAAGTCCAACAATTGAAATTTACATTCTTTTCCATCAATGGAATGTGACTATCCAAAATTGGTGATTCCATTTCTAGACCTATGGGTACGGGAATAAATGTTGGCTCGGGAAATTGGTCCAAATTGGGTAAGAATACTGGAGTCAACATAGATTCAAAAATGGAAACTGAATCACAAAGTTGGGGATCGGGTTCACATTTATGATCAAGTTCAATCTCATTAAAATGAAAACTTGCCAATTCTTCAATGGGTTGATATTAGTCAAGTTCAAGGTTTTGTGGTGAATTGAATCTTAGTCAAAGTCTTTAAGATACCATGATTCTTGATTTTCATCACTAAGGCTAGAAGTGTTGAGGATAGTCAAAGATTGGATAGGGAGAGTTTCCTTATTCCTACGCATATTTTATAGTCTACTAAGTCTTGCTTCTATCATATCGAGTAGATCATTTTGGAATTGAATCATGGATTCCATACTTTTTTCTAAGTCAGCATGTTCTTCTTGAAAATAGTGTAATGATCTGTGACTTGAAAATTTTGACAGAATTTTTAGTCTTCTAAAATTTGAATTCGTTGCTCGAGCTCGTCTAAGGCTTCTATCCTTTTTCCCAGTTAATTGATTCTTCTAATAGTTGTCCGAAAGGAGTATAGGAAGCTGGATGTTGGTAGGGTGATTGACAATATGACCCGGGGGAGTTGTATCTCCGTTGACTCTATGAAAAGTAGTGATGATTATTCCAGTCTTATTCATAGTATTGGGACTGGGACATGTATTGATTCAGGTAAGACCAATCGGCACACTAGGTTGGTTAAAGTTA
This sequence comes from Agave tequilana, assembly GCA_038442645.1. Lineage (NCBI taxonomy): Eukaryota > Viridiplantae > Streptophyta > Magnoliopsida > Asparagales > Asparagaceae > Agave > Agave tequilana. Next base: position 73,491 of record JAVJIF010020243.1, on the reverse strand, counting down.
TGATATGCCGGGTTAGTAATATCCAAAAAAGAGGTCAGAGTGTAATATGGATTACCATTAAAATTGAAAAAATGTTGTTATAAGCCATATCACACAAAAATTATCAATCGAACAAAGAAAAGAAAATAAATAAACAAACAAATAAAAAAATCTAACCTAAGTTAGGGTAGACCTTAGACCTAGACGACTCCTAACTAGTTAGACGATCCACGTGGGGTATATTGTAGAATCTGACCACAAGTTAATCGACCAGGTAGGGGCAAGATCAGTGGGAGGTATCCGTGCCTAAGCAATGGGCCGAACAATGCCAAATCACCAATCTTCGGGGTTCGCCCCTCAATCCCCAACCTTAGATACCGATTTGGTAAGAATCAACTTCTAATAACTTTCCCCTTAGGTCAATCTCCTATTTGAGTCTGAGATGTCCCTAAGGCCAACATCTACTCAGTTTTAGTCAGGTTGGGTTAGTGAGTAAAGAGATTGTCTGTGGGCTAAGAGAGGGTAACGACTTTCCCACCTTATCTTGTTTATAGGACAAGCCCTTAATTCAGTTTAGTGTAATGTGTACAAGAAAAGCAATACTTAAGCAATATAAACCATTCAAAAGTATTCCTATACTACATGATATGCACGTGTACCTTTGCTCCAGCACTCTTCAACAGTAATATAAAATGTAAACGAATTAGAGACATGCCTAAATGCAAAGTCTAAACCTTTTTTGGCATTTAACAAACATCAATTTACTGTTGAGGTTAGAAAGTATGTACAGTGAGTTAATCAAGATAATTAATAGCTGCAAAAATTAAGTTTGCAATTCAGCTAACCTACAAAAATACAGGTTAGTAGTTCACTCAGATTGTCACTGGAATGTAGCAAATCTGAGGGCTTCTGGCCTCTGCTTTCTTGAGCAGAGTGCAGAGCCACTTATATGTCCACTGCATCAAAAATTTCTTTGATATTTATCACTGCACACTAAGAACAAAGAAGAAAGTTAACCAAAAATGTAAACCTAAAAGGAGAATTACTTACAGTCTCTCCCTGGCAACGGCGCTAAAATTTTATTGAGGTTTTACCTGCACACAAGAATACAGAATTTCAGAACTTAAGAATAGAATATGCAAGTACTCAATTCTACCCTATAGTAAGTGGCTATGCGGGTCGCAATCCACAAGGAGGGATTAGCGATGGAAGCTTTTTAATAAGTTCTCTTTTACGCTACAAAGAATGGTTAAAGTTCTTTTTGTTCTTTAAAAGAAAAGAGAAAATAAGTTACAGTTAAGTTAAGAAGAAAGTGATAGATTGAGAAGGTGAATAAAATAGAAAATAGATTTATACAAAGAAATTAAAAGGAGTGATAAAAGAGTTGGGAGATTGTGGTGTTGGTAATCTAAACTAAAAGTTAAAAGAAAGAAAGAAAACTTAAAAGAAAAACTTACCTCCTCTGGTTGATGACTTACCCTGAAACCTTGCTTGTTTTACCTTACTTCGGAGGTAATCAACGCATAACCTATAAGATTGAGCTCAGTCCCCATTCGCATTACATCATCAAGACAAAAAAGAATGAAATAATATGGAATCTTGAGTAGGAGAACATCATCATGAAATATCGGTGGCACTCACACAAATATGGCTATATTGATGCTTCTAGATTCACTTGGACATTCATCAAAACTAAAAGTGAAAAGTACAAAAAAAAAGAAGAACATATAAACAAAGAAAAGAATAAAGATGTTACCTTTGATTGCTTGTAAAAACTATGAAAGAAAGGAGGAGGTTACATCGGTATCACTTTCGACATAAGTCTCTCTTACTTACATGAATCTCAGTCTAACCTATGCTTACAAAAAATAAAAACTACCTAAAATGAAAATAAAAATCTACACTAAAAAGAATGAAAACTAGCCTAAGAACCTATCTCTGCTTGATCGTTCCCTGCGGTCTCTGAAAACCCAGTATTTATAGGCAAAAACCCAACGGGGGAGAGCGTACGAAGATAGGGGAAGCAAACGCTCCCCCAACAACCCTACCAAGCCGTGTTTCTGCGTCCAGGGTGTCGCCAGGTGGCCACACCCGGGGTGGTACCCTTTGGTTTCGCGATATGATATTATCTCTTGTCGGATTTACAGTTTTGGGTCCTAAATTTGACGAAACTCCATTAATTTTTGGCTTTAACCAATTGATTCGTAGAGGTTTATTTTAAGTAGTTTTCAAATGATTTTATCTTCTCTGATCTGCCCTAATTTTCTTATTCGAATTAATGGTCTTTTGGGCTCGTTTCTCCTCCCTCTCCTTTAGTAATGGACCTGCATATAAATTAGACAATAAATAGGATTAAAAACAGAGTTTATTAATAAGTATGAGAATGTGACAATAAATATACAGATTCAGCATAGAGTATTGCTCCTCCTATGACAGTAAGAGGCACAAAACCATCCATTGGAGGAACCTCCGAGGAAAAAGCTCATTTGCCAGGGCTTCCTCAAGGAATATATCCTCACATCCAAAGCAGGCTCCGAATTCGGACATCTGAACACTTTGCCGCTTACCCAACCATAACAGTGATCACCCAGTATAAATCAATCGAGCGATCTAATCCTACCTCCCTATACAGGGTAGTACCACTATCCATGACCTCTCATGTACTTTTATTTTTATTTTATTATCAAATAAAATTATATTTTTCTCCTAACCATTTTAGCCTACTCCGTGCTGGATTTCCCACACTCAGAGTCCAATACTTGTACGCTCCATTGTGCGTTTCATTCCCGCTCTGGTACAACAACGCAAGCAACATTATGACTATGAGATGATCTTGGCCGTCAGATTCGTGAAGAACTTGATAAATCATTGTAGGAGTTCATCTCCTTGATTTAGAAGAATTCTAAACCCTTTAAACTTTAGAAACAAATCTTTAATGAATAGAATTCTGAATCCTATTTGAATCCACTAGAAAATGAAACTTGCCCCGCCTCTAAATTTGGAAACTGCTCACACTTTAGAACGGTTTATTAGTTGACTTGTCTTTCAGACTAGTAGTCTAGTCCTTTCATGAGTTGACTTATACTTATAAGTTGACTCTTGTATAATAAATCCTCCTCTGTATCTATCCAGTCGATTGGGTAGTCCACGGTCTAACATTAATCAACTATTCTGGCTCAATCTTAATTTGCTTCTTCTGCTCTAAGCCTTTGTCTTCTTCAATTTGATTGCATCTTCTTAGACCATTATCTCTTCTTAAAAATTAAGGCAAAATCTCAATAATCTTGACATTGACTTGCTTTTCAAGTTTTTAACAAAGTACCTTAGAGATTTTGGACTATTATCTTGATTCTTTCCTCAATTATAACTATACCATGAAGCCTTTTACTCATGCCCCTCTCCTTAAGGCCTTTGCTGAATTACTGCCACGCCTTGAGTGTACTCGAGCCTCGCCCAAATGCGCTCTTTCTCTTTCCTGCAACAGTTTGACCTAGTTCACGTCATGACGTAGTCTTCCTTGAAGCTCCCCTCGTGATGAGCTCCTTTCTAATCTTACCCCTAAAACTCCACCTCGAACTGAGTTTTCTTCTTTCAGCTTGTATATCGCTCCACAATTCTCTCCTTCTAGGATTACCTTGTCCCATTGGCTAACCGTGATGACGCATTGTTATATTTGGATCCAATATCCTTCTTTATTGAGCACCCATATGGATATTAGATTGTACCGTATCTCCAAAACATACCAAATCTCCTCCAGAGCATGCACTCTCTTATCTCTGCATGGAACATTCATTGTCATAGTGCTAATGACCTTACAAGTCAAGCCATCTACTATTTTGATAGTTCCTTCTTCCTTTACAATCAAGGAATTGAACATGTCTTCATAGGAACATACATGAACCTTACTACTAGAATCAAATCTTCAGCCTTTACCTTGAGAAGTATTATCTTCAACATAAGAAGTCATTAATACTTCAGTGTCAACATCACTCATCGCTACATCTACCTCCGTAGCTTGCCTCTTTTTCTTCAACCACTCTTGTCGATACTTGCAATCATTCTTCCAGTGACCTTCCATGTGACAAAAATGACATGCCTTGACAAACTTAAACCTTTATTTCCTCCTCCTCCTTCTGCTCAATTTTATTTGGGTTTTTCTGATCTCATTAGATATGAGAGTTGACGTAACCTCCTTCAAGATGAAAATTTTCTTACCATAGGCATAGTGATAACGATGTGATTGTATGACTTTGGAAGCAAACTAAGAAGTATCGATGCCTTATCCTCCTCGTTTATCTTAACATCAACAGTTAAAAGCTCACTAATGACCTTTTGAAGAAATTCAAATGCCCCAACATCACTGTCCCTTCCATTATGCATAGCCTATATAGTTGTTTCTTAAGATACAACTTGTTGGAGAGGCTCTTTATCATATACAATATTTCTAACCTTGACCACAAGCCTGTAGTCATTTTTTCACCATCAAGTTGTACATGATCTCATCTATGAGACATAATTGGATCGTGTTTATCGCTTTCAGATCCATCTCCTTCCAATCCCCATCTGGCATACTTCTAGGTTTTGCAGACTTTTCCTGCAAGGTCTTGTGAAGACCCCTATTGCACCAGCAATATCTTCACCCATTTTTGCTATAAACTGAAGTTTTCTTTACCATTGAATTTCTTAATCTCAAACTTTGTCGCAAAAATTTCAATTTTTGACATATTGCCTTATCGTCAACCTTTAGCTCTGATACCAATTATTGTTGATTTGATATGCTTAAATACCAATTATTGTGTGATACGATTAGTTGTGATACAAATTATTGAGACCAGCAATTGAGTTACGACACCAACTGTTGTGCACCCCTAGACCGTGATCGACATTTGCAGAATGTGGTAATATGTAATCTTGCAAAAAATTATTGTAGAGCAAACTAGCAATATCAAGACAAAAATGTGGAAAAATATGAGAATTTAACGTGATTTGCCCAAACTTGGCCAACATCCACGAGAAGAGAACTTGAGAGAGTTTATTAATAAACTTGATACAAGATATCAACCTTCCCCTTGATTCCCACAAGAGTATTCGTCTTCTCCTTGAATCCCACAAGATTACAAGAGCATACCTTTTCTGTATGCACCGTTACCTTCCTGAATTGATATGCTTTAATACCAATTATTGTGTTATAGATAGTTGTGATACAAATTATTAAGACCAACAATCGAGTTACGAACCAACTGTTGTGTACCCCAAGACCGTGATCGACGTTTGCAGATTGTGGCAATATGTAATACTTGCAAAAAGCTATTGTAGACGAAACTAGCAAAACCAAGACAAAAGAGTAGAAAAATATAAGAATTTAACGTGGTTTGCCCATACTTGGCCTACATTCACGAGGAGAGATCTTGAGAGAGTTTTATTAATAAACTTGATATAAGAGATCAAACATTCCTCTTGATTCCTACAAGAGTATTCGCTTTCTCCTTGAATCCCACAGGATTACAAGAGTATATCTTTTCTTTATGCACCGTTAACTTCAAACTAGCAATACCAAGACAAAAGAGTAGAAAAATATGAGAATTAAACATGGTTTGCCCAAACTTGGCCTACATCCACGAGGAGAGAACTTGAAAGAGTTTTATTAATAAACTTGATATAAGAGATCTAATCTTTCCCTTGATTCTCACAAGAGTATTCACCTTCTCATTGAATCCCACAAGATTACAAGAGCATACCTTTTCTTTATGCATTGTTACCTTCCTCTATCATTTTGGCTTTGTCTGATTTTTCCTCGTGTTGCAATGTACTAGTTACAATTTTTATTTATAGAGTTTTACAATCCAAACCCTATTAGGACTATGAGATGATTTTGACCGTCGGATGCTTAAAAAACTTGATCAATCATTGTAGGAGTTGATTTCCTTGATCTAGAAAATTTTTAGACCCTTTAAACTTTAGACAGAAATTTTCATTGAATAGAATCTGAATTCTATTTGAACTCCACTAGAAAAGAAAATTTGCACCGCCTCTGAATTTGGAAACCGCTCACACTTTAGAACGACTGATTAGTCGACTAGTCTTTCAGATTAATCGACTAGTTCTTCCATGAGTTGACTCATAATGCTTATAAATTGACTCTTGTATAAAAAAATTCTTCCCTATATCTGTCCAGTTAACTGGGTAGTCGACAATCTGAGCATTAGTCAACTATACAGTTGACTATTCTTAGTCTTGATTTGCTTCTTCTGCTCTAAGCCTTTGTCTTTTTCTATTTCGATTGGATCTTCTTCAACCATCATCTCCTCTTAAGAAATAAGGCAAAATCTCAACAACACAAACACTAACCTACGGGTTTCCCTCATCTGAACCTACGGGCGAATATTGATTAATATCCAATTTTGTATCTTTATATCACATTTTTCTATTGATTTATGAATAAAATATTATTTCTTATCCGTATTTGGTCTCTATTGCAGATAATCAAGAGTTTAGAGGCAAAATGTTAATAAAAGCTTAATTAAACCTAATTTCGGATAATTATTCCACATTTCTTGGAGGCCAAGTCAAGAGCTTCTAGAAGACTACATTAGAGTTCCAAATTGAAGGCGTATCTACAGGAAATACGATCTAAATACCCAAAATTGTACATATACAAAAGCTTATCGCAGCTGGGCGAGACCTGCGGCAAAAGAACAGGGCCATTTTCCCTGATCAGGCTGCGTGGCGTCGTCTCTTCAATTCCTAATTGCCTTTGCCTATAAATACTGCATTTGGAGAACAGAATTGAACTCAGAGAGAGCAGTAGCTAGGGTTTCTCATTTAGTGTAGTTTAGCGTAGATTTTCTTCTTCTTCATTTGTATTTTTTTTCTCTTTTAGATCATGTATTAGGGCAGAGTTTGATTCTGGAGAGAAAGAAAGATTGATGTAATAGAGAGTGACAATCTATGAAATCTTCCTCCTTTCCTTCCATGGTTTCTTCTCTAGCCTCTAACATGATTCTTAGCTAACATTTCTTTCATAGAATTCTAACTGCTAACCACTAATTATCTAACCACTTATTTGATAATTCACATGAATCTAATAACCTCTACAAGACCTTGCTATTGCAAGAGCCATTGATGGCTTATGGTGATGGGTTCTAACATCTAACATCTAACTTCCTAACTTGCATCTAACTCTCTTACATGCTTGCCACTAACTGATTTTGATGATCTAATATTTGCATTTACTTGCTTGTGATGCAAATTTGATGTGAAGAGCAATCTTATGTACCATGCTTTGAAACACCTCTTGAAGTCAAGCATTAGTGATGGCCGAGGATCCATGTGAGGTAACTATCAGTAAGATGTTAGCATGATTAGTAGAGTACTTAGTAGTTAGTAGCCATGAGTTTTCTTCTCATTTACTTTATTTTAAAACCAATTTCCAAAACTTTTTATCATCATTATTTTCATTACTTCTTCTTTCACCACTTATTTTTATTTCTCCACCACAAGTTTCATCTCTTTTCTCTTCATTTTAAATCCACTTTTCAAATCACCTTGCAGTGTTTTTACTTCATTTCTATATTTTTATTTTTCCTTTACCGATATTATTTCTTTCACTCACCATTTTTATCGTTTTCTTATCAATGTTTTCATCGCCTTCTCCTCCTATCACTTCTACTTTTCTTTTTTTTCCCTTTTCTCTTTCTTAAACAAAGAAGAACTCGTTAACAACCAACGTAAATACGAACTGTTAATATTTCTATCGCCTTCTATCCCTGTGGATTTAACCCGTATAACCTAAATGCTATAACAGAAGTATCGAGGAAACCAAAGCACCATAACATTTTTACTGATTTTACAAAATACATATTTTTGTGCACGATTTTCCTCCAATCAGATATACCCCAGGTAATTTTCATCTGCCAGGCACGAAATAATCACTAGCCTACAGATTCCTCTCATCTGAACCTACTAGTGGATGCATCCTTAATAGTTTCCCTCTGCCAGGTTTATGCCAGATCATCACTCTGATGTGGGTCTTACCCCGCTCGAAGTAGATGCATCTAATCTGTTGATGGGTTGCACTCCCACTTCAAGTTCTTACCAACTTCACAGCTCCGCTGATGGAGCAAAACCCCTGCTCGAAAGCAACCGTGAACCTAACTCCACTGCTTGGATTACCCCCAGTCGGAGGCCCACCTCCACTGTTGGGATTTCCCACTAGGAGGTCTAAATTGTCATTTTGCTATAGGTCATACCCTCGCTTGTAGTAGACGTATCCAATCTATCGCTAGGTCATGCCACCACTTCAGAACCCTTTTCAAAATTGCAGATAAGAATTCCGGAGAGCCTATAATTGTACGAAACATATGGTGTATATATATGCGAATTTCCTTGTTTGGATTATCCCCTCGAAGTACTAGTTTCGTGTGATTAGAGGCTGAAGAAATAAAGCATTCTGGGAAGGTATGATCATCCAAGTATTATTCGAATACAACTTTTGTGTATGCTTGTATGTATTGTTCATTTTGGGATAACATGAATTATGTATATTTAGCCTATAACTAGACGAAACATTTGGGATATACATGAGGGTTTCATTGTTTGGATTATCTCCTTGATATACTAGTTTCATGTGATTAGAAGCTAAGTATACATAGTTTTGTTAGCCCAATCTATTTAATTTATGTGGATTATGTATGTTCAGCCTATAACTGAAATCACCTGAGGGGGTGAATAGGTGATGGCTAAAAATAATAGCAGCGGAATTAAAAACTACGTTAACTAGCAATTCAACATTAATATGAGCAAGTCAACAATATAGCATAATAGATATCAAGCATGTAAAGATGAACATAATAATAGCATGAAAGATATAAAAGAGAAGAGTTGAGAGCTAGGGAGATGGCAATCGCAAACACGAGGATATATTTGAAGTTCGAGCCACTTGCTCTATGTCCCTGCTTTCACCACAATGAAGAATTCTCACTATAAATAAATCCCGCATGATCACCAACTTGTACAAGTTCCTATAAGAACTCTCAAACTCGCAAGTCTCTCACTCAGTGCCGCAACACTTACAATTCGAGCTCACCACTTACAATTCGAGCTCTCAACTCACTCGAAGTCGCAACCTTTACAACTTCTCAAATATAAGGAAGGTGATCTCTCCTAGATCATGAAGGCTCACAAACAATCCCCATAACTAAGTTTTAGGAAGCAGAGTTTTGAGATTGTGAGTGTGAGAAAAGCTTGAGGATATATTAGATTGAAAGCTCAAAGCTTGAAACAAAGGATTTGGAATTTGGCTCAAATTTGAATTTTATTGAAAATCTTTTTAAATCATATGAAAATATTGATCTAAAGTTTAGCAAAAATTCTTAGTGTTTCTCTACAATACCCCTATTTATAGAGGACAAAAATAGCTTTTAGAAACCAAAATATCCGTTATAGATTAATCCAGGAAAGATAGAATTAAAATATAGCCGTTTGGGGTAAATCCCAACCTAATTAAGCCTGTCGGTCGATCGGTTGATCGACCACCAACGAACATATTTTTGACCGTTGGAGATACCAGTCGACCGGACGGTTGACCAAGAAGCCTAAATAGATAGCAGAACTCTCAGCAGTCGACCGGTCAGTTGATTGATACACAAATAGAGAGTAGAGCTCTACACGCGGTCGACCGTTGTGCACTAGACACACTTGTGCATGTTAGTGCATATCTGATCGACCGCTCGGTCGACCGTCAGAGCACTCAGCTCTACTTGTTGGTCGACCGGGTGGTTAACCGGTAAAGACTAAAAATCTTAAATAAATTTATTTTTGAAACCGTTTTGAAATTCCATTTAACTTCTTTGAAAACTCTTTACAAAAATAAATTAATGTATAATTTTTGTGGTTCAAACACGTGTGATCATAGATCAACACAAAGTATAAAAATTTGAACTTCTTTTTATAAATTTTGAAACACTTTTCAAAATACTTTTTCAAATCCATAAATCCAAAATTCTTTTTTGTAAACATTCTAAATTATCAAAACTCATTTCAAGATTTGGGAATAAAAACACAATAACTATTTTATGTGTGTGTGAATCTCATTAGCAATCCAAATCTCTAAAACTTGATTTTAACAAAACTAAATCTTACAAAGTATAAAAGCTTTACATGTTCTTCTTAGGTGCTTCAATTTGCATCCAATCTTGATCTCTTGAACTTGACTCCATCCTTGTATTCTACATGTATTCTTAGTGCTTGAGCTCTTGAATCAGCTTGATGTTAGATTCAAAACTTGACTTGTGAGTCTTTTGAAGAAGCTAAGCATATAAGTCATAATCTTTATAAATCTGAAACTTAAATAATTAAAAATTATTAGTATAAATAACTACATAAGATAATCATCATCAAAACTAGGGTGTGATGGACCTCTGGGCTAACAATCTCTCCCTTTTTTATGAGGACAAAAATCGTGGAGTTATTTTAAATAATAATATGAGAAGCTTCTAATGAAGCTCCCCCTGAAAACATGCATATAAGAAATATAACATTGTAGCTTAAAGCAAGATATAAAGTACTTAAGAGATGTTTTTATGTAAGCACAATGCATATCATTCATGCATACAAAGGATATAGAATCATGGAACATAAGCATATAAGGTATGTTTTTCATCCATCCAAATAAAATATAATGACATAAACCTTCACAAATGTCATAAGCTATCACAAATGTCAAACTAAACACAACCAAAGTACCAAATGTAAATACATCAAATAAACAAAGTACCAAATGTTCCATGTTACATAACCAAATCCACAAAGTCTAAATATACCATACTACAAACCAAAGTCACAAATCCAAATTATTACAAATTAAAAGTGCCAAACATAAAGCAAAGTACATAAATGTAGAATTAAAAAAGAAAATAACTCCTAGATATTCCAGACCTCTCCAGATCTCCAGTTTCTTTTTCCCTCTTTTTGTCAACTTCAAAAAAGAGGGAAAGGAATAGCTCACTCCTGAGCGTCATCATCTGAGATGAAATTCGTACTGGCGACATAAAATGGATCATCAGGCGTATCGTCGATCAGACGATATGTGTCAATGGGCTCTGTAGGCACGACCCATGGCTCAAAAGTAGGACCCTCAGAAGGCAATGGGCGAGTGTATCCAGAGGGCATGGGCTGAGGCCACTCATACTTGGCAAAGGAATAGTCGCGCACTCTTGAAGATAACGTTGAGATTAGAACACATAAGCTAGAATGTTTCAAAACTCTTCCTGATTTGCCAAAATCTTCTCAGGGGAGGCAGAGTGACTCACAGACATGGCGTCCATCAGGTTCAAAGGAGCAATGTATAGATCTGTAGATGAAAAGGAAAAACCAGAGGTAAATTATGATGGAGACTGACTAGAGGGGTTAGGCATAGGCATGAGCATGAGTGCTAGCTTGAATCTTTTTGAGGGGGGTGCGATCAATTTCAACTGAAGGATCAAAGGCTTTCTCGCCGGAAACATTAATCTTGAAATACTTAAGCAGATGAGTAATAATCATCTCACATGGGAGATTCCTACTCGGGATCATAAGATGTTCTGAAAGCATGAAATTGATAATAAGTTTGGGGATGTTGACTCTAATACCTTGCATAAAGCAATAGATCAGAAGAGAAGTACAACTCATAGCATGACTATACTTGTCTAATTTTGGAAGAAGATTGTAGAAAACAATATTGGCTAGAACTTGGGCAGTGAGGGTGTAATATTTCACCTCCTCTTTCTTCATCAAGGCAGGGTTATCATCACATAAAGCAATCAGGAAGCATCGAGAGGAGTCTCACCATCGAGATACTCAAAATCATCTAGGTCAAAATATAAACTATCGGCGCCTTTGCACGATAGATGGAGAATCCTAACAAATACTTCTAAAGAAATACTTATATCAACATTCTTGATTATCCTTAAAAGATAAGTTTATGTTGGAACTTATTTTGATGATAACAAATGTAATTTGTACTATTTTTATGTATTTTTAGATATTTGTTAAAAGCCTTGATCAAACACAAAATAGTCCTATTAGTAGACTTGACCCTTCCTATTAGTCGACTTGACCCCTCTTGTAGTCGACTAATACCTTGTCTAGTCGACTTATAAAAGTCCTACAGTCGACTAAGTATTGTCCTAAAAAGATGTCAACTTTCTATTTAGCAACATTAGTCGACTTATTAATATTACTAGTCGACTAATACAAGTTATAGTCAACTTATAAACTCTGCTGGTTGACTAATTCTAGTTCCCAGAAACTTATCATTTGCATCAGTCTTAATGTAGTCGACTTGCTCCTTTGATTAGTCGCCTTAACCAGTCAAATTGCCTACCCTAGTCGACTAACCCCCAACCCCTAGTCAACTTATAGCAGTTTGTAACTGTTGTACAGTTATTAATTTCTGGTGTTTTATCCAACAATTTAATATTCAAATTTGTTCTGATAACTACCCTAACTGACTATAGATTTCAGCTATAAATAGGGATGTTGTTCTAGGCTAAAAACACCAATTCATATCAATAGTTTTCTGCCAAAAACTCGTTTCAAAAATCTGTTTTTCCAGAAAACTGTTTTTACTTTCTATTCTTCACACAAATTCCTACTCCATTGTGAAGAATTCTGAAAGTACACCTATAAGAGTCCTTGTTCACGATCACATAAAGATTCAAGGCTTATGGGATTAATTGTAATCACTCAAAGAGAAAAATTGCACAAGAGCCTCTTCGGGTTGAAGAGAAGTTGTACATGGTGTTGTTGTCTTCTTGGTGTAAGAAGAGTTGTACACATTTGGCAAAGGGTGTTTTGTCAAGTTGTATACAGGTATTGATTTTGGGTGTACAAAATCAAGAATAAGGAAAATCTCAAGCGGGTTGCTTGGGGGCTGGATGTAGGTCAAGAGGATCGAACCAGAATAAAATCTCTTGTGTTTGCATTTGATCATTTTCTGAGATTTATTTCCTTTCCTGCAAGTTATTTTATTTAATGCTAATATCTTTGTTTGAGTATTGTTTTGACATAATTTTAGATCCTACAATTGTATCAGAGCCCTGCATACCCGGTCAATACCCTACAAGGATGGCAACAGAGTTTCCTTCATCACAATTCAGAGAAGGACATTCTACATAACGTCCACCACTATTGATGGATCGAATTACAACTACTGAAAGTGTAGAATGAAGATTTACTTGCAATCGCTCAACTATGAACTATGAAATATAGTAGAAGCAGCGTACACCAAACCGACTACCAATTACAGCGACTGGAGTGAAGAACAAAAGAAGTTAGCAAATCTTGATGCCAAAGCAATGAACGCGCTTTTCTGGGCCTTGAACAAAGAAGAATTCAATCGCGTGTCAACGGTCAGATCTACAAATCAAATATGGCAAACTCTACAGTAACACATGAAGGCACAACTAAGGTTAAAGAGTCTAAAATTTCTATTCTTGTCCACAGGTTTGAACTCTTCAAAATGAAGGAGAATGAAACCATTTCAGAAATGGTTACAAGATTCACCGACATTACAATTTCCTTAGTAGCCCTTAGAAAGGAATACACTCAAGTCGAAAAAGTGAGAAAGGTTCTTTGTGCACTCACACCACATTGGGAGAAGAAGACTACTGCAATTGAAGAAGCAAATAATTTCTCAACTATGTCATTAGAAAACCTTATTGGTAATTTAATAACATATGAAGTACAATTTGAAGACAGGAAGAATGATGACCTTCAACCTCAATCAAAGAAGAAAGTACTTGCCTTCCATACATCCTCAGACATGTACAATTCAGATGATGATGAAGAAGAGATGGCCATGCTCTCAAGAAAATTCAGAAAGTTCTTGAAGCAAGGTAAGTGATCGGGCGGAACCAACACTTGAAAATGTGTTTTTGTGAAATTAATGTAAAAGCTTATATGTGCTAATGTTCTCTCGATACTTCCGTTATAGCATTAGCTCAACGGGTCGAATCCACAGGGAAGAGAGGCGATAGAAGTATTAACAGTTCTTATTCACGTCGGTTGTTTAAAATCTTCTTTGTTAAAAGAATAAAAAAGAAAATAAAAGAAAAGAAATCCAAAAGTGATAGGTGAAGAGAGCGATGAAAGCGATGTGAAAATAAAAGAGAAGTGGTTGAAAATAGAAAGAAGATGGAACAAAGATGAACTAAGAAGTTGGTGAAAACAAAAATAATAAAAAGGGTTTTGAAAATTGTTTTTAAAACAAAGCAACAAGAAGGAAAAGAACTATAAAAGAAAACTCATGGCTACTGACTACTAATTGCTCCATTGACCATACTAATCTCTTAGTGATAGTTGCCTCACATGGATCCTTGGCCATCACTAATCCTTGGCTTCAAGAGACGATACAAAGCATGGCTCATAAGATTGTCCTTCTACATTCAAACAACACATTCATACCACACAACAAGTTGCAAGCTACTATTAAATCAACAAAACCGATCAGAGGTGAGCATGAAATAAAGAAGATATTGCAAGTTAGCAATTTAGTGGGTTAGATGTTAGAAATGTTAGAATATTAGAATCCATCATCATGAGCCATCAATGGTTCTTGCAAGAGCAAGGCCTTGTAGAGACTACTACATTCATGTGGATTATCAAGTAAGTGGTTAGATGGTTAGTGGTTAGTAGTTAGATTGTCATGAGAAGAAAAGATTAGCTAAGCATCATGTAGAAGATGGAGAAAATTACAATGGAGAAGAAAGGAGACACCTTTACATAGATTGTCATCATCTATTTCATCAATATCTCTCTATCTCTCTCTGTATCTCTCAGCCCTACTACAAGATCTATAATAGAAAATAAAATACAAAATAAAAGAGAAAAAAATCCTAATCTACAACTAGAAGAGAGAAAACCTAGCCTAATTCTCCATCTGCTTGTGTTCTGGGCCTCTACAGTGCTATATATAGGCATACGGGGCTTCCAGAAGACGAGACGGGGCCACGCATCGAAGATCGATGCGTGGCCCTACCATATGGCCGCAGAAACTCGGCCATAGCCGCGTTTTCGTGGCCAAACCAGGGACTTAGGTCCCTGGTTTTTGGCGAGAGTTTCCCGTCGCTTCTAGGACCTTCTTGGTATACTTGGTTTCGGATATATTCGTCCGGATTTTCGTCTGACATGCGCAAAGGTCTAGGTTCAATGCATCTTCTAGAAGTTTCTTTACTTGGCCTCCAAGAAATGCGGATTCAATTACCCGAAAATGGGTTTAATTAAGCTCTTATTACCCTTTTGATCTCCTTGTCTTGATTATCTGCAAGAGAGACCAAAACACGGTTTAGACTAATATTTTATTCATAAATCAGTAAGAAAATATGATATAATAATGCAGAATTGTAGACTAATCACACCCCCACACTTATCTTTTGCTCGTCCCGAGCAAAACAAGAAAAGAAAAACTATACTACAAATATATTACATCACTTTCGCAGGTGACGCGATTGCACTGAGCGCGTGCAACAATCCGTTAAACATCTTGGTTTACCCCTAGAGGAGGAGTTTTATCTCCTGAGGGTTTTCAGCGGAATGCACCCACAAAATCCATGAAGAAAGAAGACAAATGTTAGTATTTTGAAAACACATTTTGAAAGAGAGACAAATTTACGAAATATTTTTGCAAAAATATAAGTGATTTAAGGTCATAAGTCCACCAAAAATTATTCTTCCTTAAATTTAATCGATATGCAAGATCTTGCCATCAATTAAGGTAAGATATCAAAATTGGATTGAATATTTTATCCTTCATAAAACCTAGATAATCTGCACTTTGTGATAGTGAAAATTTCTGGGATTTCAACTCTAACTAATAAGCCATTTAATTATAAATATTTTTTTTCTTTTTTCTTTTTTTTTTCTCTTCCCTTAGTTTTCTTACGCTTTCTAGTTCACCCGGGTAGTGAGCCTTAGCCGATGACTTTCAGACCGGATGGTCTTAGGACACCAGATGAGAAAACATCCCTCGGGTTTAAGGACTCGAGTAATTAAGGCCACAAAACTAAGAGGGATTCTTTGTTTCTTATGGCCACCTTTAGGCGTGAATAATCATACTTCTTAAGGCATAGTTACCTAGCTTAATAAGTGATTTTTTTCTTCATATATATAATTTTTTTCTTTTTATTTATTTTTGCTTTATGGCATTTTAGGTCTTTTTTTCCATCCCAAAAATGTGTAAGTGTGAAGTGCATACTATCTAAGGCAAAAAATTCAAGATAAAATTATCTCTCTAATTTATCTTACTTAGCCTATAATCTTAAATAAGATCCATTACTTCGACTAGGTTAAGATGTCATAATTAAGGCTTTCTTAATTTCTAAGATCATGTTAATTTTCTTAAAAATAGATCAAAACATTGTCTCTTGTTTCAAAAAGTTTTTAAAGAAAGGGAAGTTCCTATACAAAAGGCAAAATTCTAAAATATCCTAAAAGAAGTGTAAAAGAAAGAAAATCTAAAAACTCTACGTTAGTAAACCCTCTCCCACATTTATCTCATGCATTGTCCTTAATGCATCTGATGTATGTATGCATGAAACAAATGGAGAGGGAAGGAAAAATCACCTCAAGGTTGTGGTTCCGGTGGTGGTTTGATTGGTCTACAAAATGCGGGCCAATCCAATTTGCGTGGAGTCCGGAGGAACCCACCTGAGACCTCTAAAATACAACCAACTAGAATGATGTATGCAGTTATGATTTTTATTAAGAATATTACCCCATCTAATTTTCAAATTTTCAAAATAATTTCAGAGTCAATTTTATCAACACCAAAATGGAGTATAAAAAGATGAAATGATTGATTTGAGCTCAGGAAGTACATGAACTAATATCGACTTAGGGATTTGACTTAAGTCAAGTAAAGGTTTAGGAGTCAAAATTAGTTCAGGAACCGAGTCCAAATCAAAAAAGTTGAAACTCAAGTCCACATTCATTTCCCCACAATGGAATGTGACTTTCTAAGATTGGTGTTCAAGTTCAAAAATGACAAGTATGGGAATCAAAACTGACTCTGAAATGTTGCTCAAATTGGGTAACAAAATAGGAGTCAATATTGATTCAGGAATTTGAATTGGATCACAAATTTGAGAATCGAAGTCACATTCCTTATTGAGTTCAATTTCATAAAAATGAGAACTTGCCAATTTATCAATGGGACTTTCAAAAGTATGAAATTGGTCAAGTTTAATTTGTTGATCATAAAAGGTTGGTGATTCAATTACACAATGGATTGGCACAGGATCCAATCCTGACTTGGGAAAAGGCTTGAAATCAGGTAAAAACATCTCAGTCATTATGGAATAAGACAGTGAAATTGAATTACCAAGTTGAGGTTCAGGATCATATTCATGCTCAAGTTCAATCTCAGAAAAAGGATAACTTGCCAAAATGTCAGTGGGATTTTTCACATTTGAAGTTTGGTCAAGTTCAGATGGGTGTGCTGAAATTGAATTTTGGTTTCCAAAATGACAAGATTCCTGGGTCAGATCAATAGAGTTAGGTATAGCTAAATTGGTCAAAGGTTGATAAGATAGAGTTTCCTCATTTCTATAAATGCTAACCAATTGACTCAATTGTGTTACCAACCTATCAATAGACTGAGAAGAAGATTTTTGAAATTATAACGCAGACTCCTACAAGATTTCTATACTCTTTTCTAGATGTGATTTTTCTTCAAGTGAATGGTCCAGAAAGGGAGAATAAGAATCTTGGTTTTAGAAAGATAGTGAAGATTGTGGGTCGAACAGGTTTTGAGATTGAAGCTCAGACTCATAAAAGCACTCCATACTCGTTTTCAGGGTAGATAGTTGGTCATTTTGAATAGGTGAAAATTAGTATAAATCTTGAAAATATTATGAAATTGGGGAGTTGAGCTTCTTTTGTTGGGACTCAAGCATGGCTTGCATGACTTCTATACTTTTTTGAACTCAGATTTTTCTTCAATTAGAGGTCCAGAAAAAGGAGTATAGGAAGCAAAATTGGGGAATAGAGATTGTGAAATTGTTGACAAGGTGGTGAAAAATTTAACTCGGGGGAAGTGAATCCCTATTGACTCTGTAACAAGTTGAAATTATTTTTAAAATTATAGTCATAAGATTGGGGGTATGGGTTGTATTGATTCGGATAAGTCCAACCTGGTGTATTTGGTTAGTTCATATTGTAAAAAACTGGGTTGAAATTATCCGAAACAAATGGGGTCGGTGTGAAATATGGATTCATGTTAGGATTGGAAAAATTGTTATTGTCGAATTTCATTTCACAAACAAGTCGGTGTGAAATATGGATTCATGTTAGGATTGGAAAAATTGTTATTGTCGAATTTTATTTCATAAACAATCACAAACAAAAAAGAAAAAGCAACCAACGGATAAAAAAGAAAGAAAAAAAATCAAAACCAAGCCTATACTAACGTTGACCTAGACGTAGACGACTCCTAACTGATCGATTACCCAGGGGAGGTTGTTGTATGAATCCAACCACAAGCTGATCGGCCAGGTAGGGGCAAAATACGGTGGGAGGTAGCTGTGTGTAAGCAACGGGCCTTAATTACGCCAAACTACGGTATCTTCGAGGCGTAACCTCTAATCCCCAACCTTAGACACCGATTTCACAAAAGTAAGATTCAAAATAAGTTTCAACCTCGGTCAATCTCTTAATGAGTCTGAGATGTCCCTAGGGGCCAACATCTATCAATTTTTATTAGGGCTTGGGTTGTGTGAGTGGGGAGGTGATTTTTGGGCTAAGGAAGGGTGATGAAATCCCCACCTTATCTTGTATGGGTTTTGCCCTTAATTTCAATTCGTGCAAGTGTACAATATAGACAAGAATATAACACAAAAAGCGAGTAAATCACCCACATGTTTGTCCTATCCTATATGCAATGCCATATGTACACCTCAGTCCAAATCACATCAACAGAACAAAATACAGTATATTGGAATTGAATTTGACACATGCCTAAATGCAAATGTATAAACCGTATTAAAAATGTTCAAATGTCGTATTTTAGTTCTTTAATTTATTATAGTATGTAGGTAATCAAAACTGATAATTAGTAGTAGAATACAACAATATATGCAACTTGCAAGGTCCCGGCAAAAGACAAAGTATAGATGCCACAAAATTGCCATGTTTGCGCGGCTTGTCTTTGATTTCCGTGGCAAAGTGTAAGAAGCAAGATTTCTACTTTCTAGAGTAGGGAGAGGCAAGCAAGAGTAGCCTTCTACAATGCAAAGAATCTATAAAAATTGCCCTGCATACTAAAACAAAGAAGAAAATATTAACAAAAACGTGAAATCAAAACCATTCCTGTCCCCGGCAACGGCACCAAAAATTTGATCGGGACGGAACCAGCACTTGAAAATGTATTTTTATGAAATCAATATAAAAGCTTATGTGTGCTAATGTTCCCTCGATACTTCTGTTATAGCATTGGCTCAACGGGTCGAATCCACTGGGACGGGAGGCGATAGAAACATTAACAGTTCTTATTCACGTCGGTTGTTAACATGTCTTCTTTGTTAAAAGAATGAAAAAGAAAATAAAAGAAAAGAAATCCAGAAGTGATAGGTCAGGAGAGAGATGAAAGCGATGTGAAAATAAAAGAGAAGTGATTTGAAAACAAAAATAAGATGGAACAAAGATGAACTAAGAAGTTAGTGAAAACAAAAATGATAAAAAGGGTTTGGAAATTGTTTTTAAAACAAAGCAACAAGAAGGAAAAGAACTACAAAAAAAAACTCATGGCTACTGACTACTAATTGCTCCACTAACCATACTAACCTCTTAGTGATAGTTGCCTCACATGGATCCTTGGACATCACTAATCCTTAGCTTCAAGAAACAATACAAAGCATGGCTCATAAGATTGTCCTTCTACATTTAAATAACACATCCATACCACACAACAAGTTATAAGCTACTATTAAATCACCAAAACCAGTTAAAGGTGAGCACGAAATAAAGAAGACATTGCAAGTTAGCAAGTTAGTGGGTTAGATGTTAGTAATGTTGGAATGTTAGATCCAGCATCATGAGCCATCAATGGCTCTTGCAAGAGTAAGGCCTTGTAGAGGCTACTAGATTCATATGGATTATCAAGTAAGTAGATAGATGGTTAGTGGTTAGATTTCCACGAGAAGAAAAGATTAGCTAAGCATCATTAGAAGATGGAGAAGATTACAATGGAGAAGAAAGGAGACACCTTTACATAGATTGTCACCATCTATTACATCAATATCTCTCTATCTCTCTTTGTATCTCTCAGCCCTACTGCAAGATCTATAAAAGAAAAGAAAATAAAAAATAAAAGAAAAAGAAAATCCTAATCTACAACTACAAGAGAGAAAACCTAGCCTAATTCTCCATCTGCTTGTATTCCTGGCCTCTGCAGGGCTATATATAGGCATACGGGGCTTCTAGAAGACGAGATGGGGCCACGCGTCGAAGACCGACGCGTGGCCCTACCATATGGCCGTGGAAACGTGGATATAGCTGCGTTTCGGCAGCCAAACCAGGGACTTAGGTCCCTGTTTTTTGGCGAGAGTTTCCCATCGCTTCTAGGACCTTCTTGGTATACATGGTTTTGGGTATATTCGTCTGGATCTTCGTCTAACGTGCGCAAAGGTCTAAGTTTAATGCTTCTTCTAGAAGTTCTCTTTCTTGGCCTCCAAAAAATGCGGATTTAATTACCGAAAATGGGTTTAATTAAGCTCTTATTACCCTTTTGCCCTCCTTGTGTTGATTATCTGCAAGAGAGACCAAAACACGGTTTAGACCGACATTTTATTCATAAATCAGTAGGAAAATGCGATATAATAATGCAGAATTGTAGACTAATCAGTAAGTTTAATCCTATATGTTTTAATTATAATAAAACAGGTCATATGAAGAAGGATTGCCCATTACTCAAAAATAAAGGTAAATTCAAGAGCAAAAAGTTCAAAAAGAAGAAAGATTATCAAGCATCATGGAGAATAGTGATTCATCTTCCTCTGACGAAGAAGAAACAACTAAACATGCCAACATATGTTTTATGGCTCAAGAAGAAAATGAGGTACAATATACTGAACTCTTAGATGCATTTCATGAGTTATATAATGGTCTTAAGAATGAAAAGTTGAAAAATAAAGTTTTATCAAAGGAAAATGAAAGACTTCACAAAGAAAATGAACTTCATATTTCTAAGTTGTCTTTCTTAAATTCTCAAAAAGATGAATTTGAAAAAGTTATATCTTCATTGAAAAGGATAATCAGAATTTCTTAAAAGAAAATCTTTTGCTTAAAAAAGAAACTATGTCTTTAAATAAAAGAATTTCTGTTTTAGATAAAGACATGACAAGTTTAAAGATAAATATGAAGAACTTTTGAATAAAGTGACAAAGTTTAATAAAGGAAAAGAAATTTTAAATGATATATTGTCATATCAAAAGGTTTTATATAATCATTTTGGACTTGAATTTTCAAAAGATAAGCATATTGGTCTTGATTGTTCAAAAAATAATGTTGAAAGAACTACACATGTCTACAAAAAGAATAATGATAATTCTTTTGTTAAGAAGACCATGAAATCAAAGTATAAATATATTTGGATTCCTAAAAATCTAAATAATATGGACAAAAATGCTTATGTTACATCATATGTACATGATATATGTAATTCATGCAATTATGTTATACTAACAGATGGAAACCAAATTCAAATTGGTTTGGATTCTTAAAGATTAATATTTTGATCATGTTATGATTGGTGCTATTAACAATATTTTATCTTATAGGTACCATACAAATAAAAGAGAATACTTGATGATATAAGTTATTTCTAACACTTGAAAAATATATCATATGTATACTATGATGCAGGGGAGAATACTTGTTATCTATATCTATTATAACCTAATCTATATCTGTTATAACCATTTTATGCAGGGGGAGAACACATATTTGTGATAACCTCTTTTCTGCAGGAGGAGTTACTCTATAGGGGAGCTTGTGCATACGTACATTGTCATCATCAAAAAGGGAGAGAATGTTGGAACTTATTTTGATGATAACAAATATAATTTGTATTATGTTTGTGTATTTTTAGATATTTGTTAAAAGCCTTGATCACACACAAATTAGTCCTATTAGTAGACTTGACCCTTCTTGTTAGTTGACTTGACCTCTCTTGTAGTCGACTAATACCTTGTCTAGTCGACTTATAAAAGTCCTATAGTCGACTAAGTATTGTCCTGAAAACATATTAACTTTCTATTTAGTAGCATTAGTCGACTTATCAATATTACTAGTCGACTAATACAAGTTATAGTCGACTTATAAACTTTGCTGGTCGACTAATTCTAGTTTTCAGAAACTTATCATTTGTATCAGTCTTAATGTAGTCGACTTGCTCCTTTGATTAGTCAACTAACTCAGTCAAATTTCCTACCCTAGTCGACTAACCCCCAACCCCTAGTCGACTTATAGCAGTTTATAACTGTTGTACAATTATTAATTTCTAGTATTCTATCCAGCGTTTTAATATTCAAATTTGTCCTGATAACTACCCTAACTGACCATAGATTTTAGTTATAAATAGGAAAGTTATCCCAGGCTAAAAACACTAATTCATATCAATAGTTTTCTACCCAAAAACTCTGCTTAAAACTCTGTTTTTCAGAAAACTATTTCCACTTTCTATTCTTCATACAAATTCCTACTCCATTGTGAAGAATTCTGAGAGTCCACCTATAAAAGTCCTTGTTCATGATCACATACAGATTCAAGGCTTATAGGATTGATTGTAATCACTCAAAGAGAAAGTTTATACAAGAGCGTCTTCGGGTTGAAGAGAAAGTTGTACAAGGTGTTGTTGTCTTCTTGGTATAAGAAGAGTTGTACACATTTAGAAAAGGGTGTTTTGTTAAGTGGTGTACATGTGTTAAGTTTGGGTGTACAAAATCAAGGATAAGGAAAATCTCAAGCGGGTTGCTTGGGAACTGAATGTAGGTCAAGATGACCGAATCAGGATAAAATCTCTTATGTTTGCGTTTGATCATTTTCTGAGATTTATTTCCTTTCCTGGAAGTTATTTTATTTAACGCTAATATCTTTGTTTGAGTATTGTGTTGACATGATATTTAGATCCTATAGTTTGAATAATAGATAGAAGCAAGATCGGGGTAAACTTGTCATTTAGGGTTTCAAAAAATTCTAGGGAATTTGCGCTAAGAATTTGCGTTAGATTGAAATGCTCAAAATCGTTAAGCACCACTGATCTACCGAAAATGATTTGTTTCTTGCAGAGGATAAAATGCATATACTTAGCATTCTAAGATATAAAGGGGTCAAGGTTGGATGATTTGGATCTAGAATCAGACTTCTTGGATTTTTCTGGTTTCTCATGTCTAGGTCTCTTGGTAGACATGGTGATAGACAAAATAATTGATGAAAAATTGAGACTAGAACAATTGAAATTGAAAAAAAGAAAGAGATAGAAAAAATATCCCAAAATAATTGAAGATCTCCTCCACAAGTCGCTTCTAGAAGTTGAAATCAAGAGTTATTGAAGAAATTTTGGAGAAACGTGGAGAAATATTGAAGAATTTTGGTGGAAGAGGTAATGGGTTTTAAACAGATGTCAGCAGCAATAGGGAGAGAGTGGAAATTTTAGAAACTAGGGTTTTGAAATAGTGTTAAATACACAGTAAATCTAACTCTCAATCGACCGAGCGGTAGACTGACTCTAGTATTCTGCAGTATTACAGTCACTGCGATCGACCGGGCGATCGGCTGAGGAGAAATCAAGGGGTCTGAAATCTCTCTCGGTTGACCGAGTGATCGACCAGGGAGAAATAGAGAGCAATGAATCTCTCTCAGTCGACCGAGCGGTCAACTGGGACAAGTGCACATGCCTCTCTTAGAACACGATCGACTGTTCGGTCGACTGGGACTACCCTAAATCATAAAAAAAATTAAAATAAAAACTTGGTTTTTATTAAATTATGAAATAAATTTGTAAAATCATAATTACTTGGTAAAATTATTTTTAAAAATAATTTTGTTCAACAAAAAATCATAAGAAATATTTGCAATTTTGTTCAGAAGTGTTATAAAATGCACATAAAAATCATACAAATATTTAAATCATAAATTAAGCAATTAAAAATGAAGAAAAGAAGCCAGATGTCCTTGTCTCTGAATTTCTCATCATGATTCCTCTAGACTAAGAGTTGAGGTGCATAATTGCTTTCTTATTTTTGTGCTTAATAAATGAGACAACGATATCATTAAATTTTTTTTCAAAATACATATATGTTTATATCAAAACATATGCATATATGATAACTAACACAACTCATAGGCAATAAGTATGGAAAAACACATGTAGAGTCTAGGTTATCGTCATGGTATATATTCACTATAAACAAAATGAAATCAAAAAATATTATCATGATATATAGACCATTAAATCGTCAAAATTGTCTAAATATAAACTAATACACATGTATGAAAATAGTCAATCAACTCATCATTTCTAAGCATGAAATATATATAGAGAGTCTAGACTAATCATCATGAACATGCAAGCAATGTAAGCTTATAAATAAACGGAGATGTTACCTTTACGGCTTTAGCTAGAAATCTCTATTTCCAAGGGCGGTGTTGTCCCACCTTACTTTCTTGATAGCGATGCATCAAATAGGGTTGTCCTTCAAGCTCTAAATGCACCTATCATCAAGGCACCGTCCCCGAAGTCATGGAGAAGAACACACATATATCAATTAAATTCGGTATGTTCTTCGATACCCGTATCTTTTTGAGTCCTTGGGGGTTAGTATTCTCCTTTACCCAAAAATTTTTATTCTTTAAATTTAATCTAATATAGCAATATAGTGCAAAATGGTTTTTGTGGCCACAATGTGTACAAGTGTACACCTTGTCATACATATGAGCATGTGTATTTGTTCTTTGTGTACATACTTGGTGTGTGTCTATGGTTTATGTTTCTCTTGGGTTTTTTCATTTGGAGACATAAAATCAATCTTCTTCATATTAAAGCATATTTCATCAAAGTTACATCCAAAATATTTATGCTCTTTTTAATGCAATCAAACTCATTTTTGTCGAAAATAATTTTAGGGCTTTTGCCCTTACAGATAAACGTATGAGCATAAATTTTTTTTTTTAGCTTTTAGAAAATAAATTGATAAATCCTCTTTTTTTAAAAGGAACATGCAATTTGTTTTTCAAAATTTCTTTTTCTTTTCTTATTTTTTTTGTTTTGAACTTTTGAAAACTCATAACGTTCTTACAATTCCTTAAAAAATCTAGCTAGCTCATCCATAGATAATTCATCATCATCAAGAGAGGTTTCAAGAGATACCTTCGTAGGGTCATCCCCATTTGCCATGAAGCATACGTTTGCGGTATCTACTTTCATATCGACTTGCTTTTCGAATCATCCCATGTGGTCATTATCGCCTTCTTCTTGTGTGCTTTTCTAGAGGTGGTAGCTTGTAGAGAGGACAATCCGCAATCAAGTGTCTCGTCTTCTTGCAATGATATCATGGACCCATCTCCTCTTTCTTTCTATCATTCTTGCCTTGTGGTCTTACCCTTTGGAAGTTGCTCATCCTTCCCTTTTTGTAGAACATTTTACCAACCTTTCTACTAGTGATTAGTCTCTAAAACTGCATATTTCATACCACATCTTCACATTTATTTAATATTAAATTCTGCTAATAATACCTCTCTTGTATGTTTCTAGGTCCATGGCATGAAATGAGGAAGACCCTAAATCACCATTTAATTGGTGATTAAAAGCTTACAAATATAGCCATTGACTTTGGAGACCAGTTTCGTTAAAACCAGAAATCGGGATATCAAACTGACAGGTGGTAACATAACAGCGCATTGCCGCGTTTCCGCGGCTCTGGTATGGAGTCGCGGGCCAGGATTTGACGCGCGGCCCCGTACTGACCCCCTGGTGCCCCATTTGCCTATAAATTCTCCCCTGGGTTCTGACGATGAAGAAATACAGAAAGTTGAGGTAGTTTTCTTTAATGTTGTAATTTAGAGTAGTTTAGCTTAGTTTTTCTTCTTCTTTCTATTTATATTTTCCATTTCTTTTAGATCTTGTAATAGGAGAGAGAGTGATACATGAGTGAAAAGCAAGAGTGCTTGTAATAGAAGGTGACAAGTTATGAAAGGTTTTCTCTTTACCTCTCTTTATTTTCTCTCTAACTCCTTTTACATGTTTAGCTAATTTTCTCTTATGGTAACTAACTACTAGCTACTAACTTGCTAACTTCTTACTTGATAATCTACATGAATCTAAAAGCCTCTACTTGGCCTTGCTCTTGCAAGAGCCATTGATGGTTCATGATGATGGATCTAACACTCTAGCATCCTAACTCTTTAATAAGCTAACATTACTTTACTTCATGCTTACTCTTGTTTAGTTTTGATGGTTTAAGTATAGCTTGCACTTGTTGTGTTGAGTTTTAATGTGAAAGTTATCACATGGGTCATGCTTTGAAACGCTCTTGAACCAAGGACTAGTGATGGCCAAGGATATTATTACTAAGAGGTTAGCATGGTTAGTGGCGCCATTAGTAGTTAGTAGCCATGAGTTTTCTTTCTTTTTCACTTTGTTTTAGAAATATATCAGAAACCACAACTACATTCTTTTCTATATTCCCACTTCTTTGTTTTCACCGTACTTCTCTTTTCATTCTTTCAAACATAGAAGAACTGTTAACACACACGTTAACAACCGTGTAAGCTTCTATCACCTCCTGTCCTTGTGGATTCGACTCGTTTTAGCCTCTATGCTATAACAGAAGTATCGAGGAAGCCAAAGCACACACACTTTAAATATTGACTTCAAAACATATACTTTTTATTTCCCTCGATCAAATTTTAGCGCCATTGCCGGGGATGGGAACAGTTTGATTTCACATTTTTGTTAACTTTTCTTCTTTGTTTTTTGGTGTGCAGGTCAAAATTTTTAACATTGTAGAAGTCCACACTTGCTCTTGTGTGGTTGGGTAAATTCTTGCATATTCTTATATTCTACTGCTAGTTTTTGTTTATATTACCTGTGCACTGTAATAATTATAAGAACTAAAATACAGTAATTGGATGTTTTAAAACGGTTTAGACATTTGCATTTAGGCACGTGTCAATTTTCATTCTAATATACTGTATTTTGTTCTTTTATTGTTATGATCTTGAAGGAGATGTACATATTGCATTGCATATAGTTAGGACAAACACGTGGGTGATTTACTCTCTTTGTGTGTTCATTCTTATCTATATTGCAAACTTTCACGAATTGAACTTAAGGACAAAACCCAAGACAACATAAGGTGGGGAAGTCATTACCCTTCCTTAGCCCAAAAATCACCTCCCCACTTACACAACCCAAGCCTAAATAAAACTTGCTAGACGTTGGCCCCTAGGGATCTCGGAGATTGACCTAAGGGGGAAGTTGTTAGAAGTTGACTTTTGTCAAATCGGTGTTTAAGATTGGAGATTGAGAGGTGAAACCTCGAAGAATAGTGGTTTGGCATAATTAGGCTCGTTGCTCCGGGACGGATACCTCCCACTGATCTTGCCCCAACCTGGCCAATTAACTCGTGGTCAGATTCTGACAATATACCCCCCGTGGACAGTTTAACCAGTTTGGAGTCATTTAGGTCTAAGTCAACCCTAGCATAGGCTTGTTTTCTTTTTCTTTTTCTTTATTTGTTTGTTTGTTCGTTTCTTTTTTGTAAATTGTAAAATGGATTTTAATAACAACAATTTTTCAATCATAATATGAATCCATATTTCACCCTGACCTTATTTGACTCGGATAACTCCGACCCGACTATGTACAACATAAACCAACCATATATGCCGGGTTGGGATTATCCGACTCAAAATGACCCGTATCCTCAATCCTATGACTATAATTTTCAAAATAACTTCAACTCTTCATAGAGTCAATGGGGATTCACCTCCCCCGAGTCAAATTTTCAACCACCTTGTTCACAATTTTCACAATATTCATTCCCCGATTTTAATTCATATACATCTTTTCCTGTTCCACCAACTGAAGAAAAATCCAATTTGAAAAGGAGCATGGAAGCCATGCTTGAGTCCCAACAACAAATTCAAAATTTGCTCAATTCACAATCCTTTCCAAATCAAACTCCATATACTTCGTTTTTAGAACATCTAATTGAAGAAGAATTTGAGCTAGAAAAGCGTTTGGAAGTCTTTTGTAAAAAAGTGCAATGGTTTCAAAATATGTTGGACTCATCATCTCAACCAAAATTTCAAGAGTCCTACTCATCTTTTCCAGTCTCACTGATTCCAAATGAACAACCATCAATACTGGACTTGAGTATGGAACCCTTGCGTGAGTCCGAGCAGCAATCGCAACATCTGATGACTCACAATTTCACCACAAATTTTAAAATCAACTTTCATACTCACCTTTTCAAGAAGAACCAATTGGAAAAAGTATGGAAGACATGATTCAGACTCAAAATTCTGTTACCCGCCCTATCAGTAGGTTAAACTCAATAATGAGCGATTTGATCAATGAGAGCGAGGAAAGTCTTTCTTTCCAACCTTTGACCAATTCTTATATCCCTAACTCTATTGATTGGACCCAAGAATCATGTTATTTTAGAAACCAAGATTCAATTTCAGAACGCACATTTGAACTTGACCAAACTCTAAGTTATGAAAGTCGCCTGGACATTCTGGCAAGTTATTCCTTTTCTGAAATTGAAATTGAACCTGAATGTGATCTCAAACCTCAAGTCAGTAATTCCATTTCACTTTTTGATTAAATAATGATGCCGGTATCTTTACCAGATTTTTCTCTATTTCGGAGTCAACATTGAATCCTGTACCAATACACTGTGAAATTGAATCACCAATGTCTTATAATCACACTTCAGTGATGAGGAAAGTGTGTGAACATCAATTCTTTGGTCTGGACTCCATTTTTGAACCAATTTCGACTCCCCTTTCAATCTCGACTTGATGTGAGTTAAATTCTCGAGTCGATATCGGTTTTTGTTCCTGTTCCATTTGAGTCCAAATTAATCATCTACCAAAATCATACTTCATTGTTGGGCAAGAATGTTGAAGAAAATAACTCAGTAATTATTTTTGAAAATTGAAAATTAGATGGGGATAATTTTTTTAATAAGATCATACAGTTCTCCAACATTTTACTGGTCGTATTAGGGAGGTCAATGGTGGGTTCATATAAGATCCACATTATCTTAATTGGGTCGCATTTCGTGGACTAATTAGACCACCACCGGAAGCACCACCATGAGGTAATTTTCTTTCCCTTCCCATTTTGTTTCATGTATATATACATTCACGATGCATTGAGGACAATGCATGAGATGAGTGTGGGGGAGGGTTTACTAATATAGTTTTACATTTTCTTTCTTTTACACTTCTTTTTAATTTTTAAAATTTTTTTTGTATGAAAAACTCTTTTCTTTTTACAAAACTTTTTGAAATAAGAGAAATAGTTTTGATTTATTATTAAGAAAATTAAGATTATCTTAGGAATTAAGAAGACCTAAAATTATAAAATTTTAAACCGAGTCAAAATAATAGATCTTGTTTAAATTTTAGGATAAGAACGTAAGATTGAAAAAATAATTTTATCTTGAATTTTTTACCTTAGATTTATGCACTTCACACTTACACAATTTTTGGGATTGAAACAAAAGACTGAATATGCCATAAAAATATATATATAAAAAAATGAAATGATGATAATAAAAATCACTTATTGAAGTTGGGTAATTATGCCTCAGGAAGCATGATTATTCAGACCTAAAACGGTGAAAAAAAATAAAATAATTCCCTTTTGTTTTGTGGCCTTATTTGCTCGAGTCCTTAAGCCCGAGGGATGTTTTCTCATCTGGTACCTTAAGATCATCTAGTTTGAGTCACTGGCTAAAGGCTCACTACCTTGGGTAAATAAGAAAGCCTAAGAAAACTAAGAGAAGAAAAAAAGAAAAAATAAATTTATAAAAATTAATGGCATAAAAGTTTGAGTCGATATCCCAAAAATCTTCACAATTCACAAAGTGCATATTTTTCTAAGAGTTTTATGAAAGATCAAAGAATCGATTCAATTTAAATTCTTATATTTAATTTATAATAAGATTTTGCATTTCGACTTAGTTTAAGGAAGAACAATTTCTAATTAACCTCTGACCTTAGATCACTTATATTTTCACAAAAATACTTCAACACTTTTCTCTATTTCAAAATGCGTTTTTAAAATACTAACATTTGATTTCTTTCTTAATTGATTTTGTGGGTGTAATTTGCTGAAAACCCTTAGGAGACAAAACTCCTCCTTTAGGGAAAACTTAGAGGTTTAACGGCTTGTTGCACATGCTCAGTGCAATCGCGTTACCTGCGAAAGTGGTGTAATAATTTTCTTAGCTTTTTGTTTTGCTCAGGACGAGCAAAAAATAAGTGTGGGGATGTGATTAGTATCTAAAACTGCATATTTCATACCACATCTTCATATCTATTTAATATTAAATTCTGCTAATAATACCTCTTTTATATGTTTCTAGGTCCATGGCATGAAATGAAGAAGAAGACCCTAAATCACCATTTAATTGGTGATTAAAAGCCTACAAATATAGCCATTGACTTTGGAGAGCTGCTGATTGAGGTTTTACCTACAGAAAAATACAGAATTTCAGAACTTTTAAAATAGTAGTGCAAGGTGCTCAATTCTATCGCAACAGCAAGTGGCTATGCAGGTCGTGATCCACAAGGGGGGACTAGCGATGGAAACTTGTTTAGCAAATTCTCTTTTATGCTATAATTAATGGTTAAAAATTCTTCTTTTAGTTCTTAAAAAGAAAAAGGAAAAATTGAGTTAAAGTTGAATTAGGAAGAAGATGATAGATTAAGAAGATGGAAAAACTAGAAATGATATGTACAAATATATGGGAAATGAGTGATAAAAGAAGTGGTAGATTGTGGTGTTCTAAACTAAAGAATAAAAAGAAAAGAATCTAAAAGTTACTTACCTCCTTTGGCCAAATGCTTACCTTGAATCTTTTGCAATGATGTTACCTTGAAGTGAGGCGATCAACGTATAGCCCATAAAAGTTGATTCCCATCTCCTCCACATTATATCATTAAGACGTTGCAAGTATGAAGTGATACAGAATGAAACTAAAAATCTATTCTCATGAGCTATCGGTGGCACTTGCAAAGGTAAGGCTCTTTTGATGTTTTAAGACTCACTTGGATAGCAATTGGTACCAAAAGAAAAAAAGTAGAGAAGAAGAAGAACAAAAACAAAGTACATACAAAAAGGAAACTTACAGATTCGATTTTATAACAATAAGGAAAAAGAAAAAATCTTACAGCGGTGTCACTCTCAGCACAAGCTTCGTTCTCATTCTCCTATGAAATTCTGATCTCCTCTGATTTACATAAATTAAAGCTGAAAATTACATGAAAAGAAAAATAGAAACCTACACTACAAAGAATGAAAAATTGGCCTAAAATCTATCTCTGCTTCGTCGTCCCCTTTGCCTTTGAGATTGCAGGTATTTATAGAAGAAATGCAGAGGTTAGAGGAGTATGAAGATAGGGAAAGCTGGCTACTTCTGAATTTGAATCCTCCCCTTATCTCCAAACTTGATTTGATGTGGATATTCAGTTTTGATGTACAGTTTGTTGGCGTGTTGATTGCTAAATATCACTTATCAAATCACAGAATTAAAAATAGTGATCAATATAAGAGTTATAGCCCTGTAAGTCTGCTTTCTGGATCATTTTGAATCATCAGATTTGAGATTCGGTAGCAAATGTTATGAATCAAATAATAAAATGTATCCAGTAAGAATCTAAGTCATGACTTCAACCATCTTTTCATAGTTGATTGGTTCATCGTTTTGTTGCGATTGGTCTTGAAAAGATGAAGTGTTGTTTTGGACTTGGTGGTGAAATTGTGAGTCCATCAGATTTTGTGATTGTTGTTTAGATTCACGCATACTCATTTCCAAAATTGATGGTTTTCTATTTTAGACTGGTGGAACTGAGTACGAATCTTGAAAATATTGTGGACAAGGTGGATAAGGAGGACAAGTTGGTTGAAAATTGGACTCGAGGGAGGTGAATCGCCATTGGCTCTGTGAAGAGTTGAAATTATTCTGGAAACTATAATTATAAGATTGGGGGCATGGGTTATATTGATTCGAATAAGACCAATCTGGCACACTAGTTTGGTTAAAGTTATGATATGTCGGATTGGTAATATCCGAAAAAGAGGTTGGGGTGTAATATAGATTACCATTAAAATTGAAAAAATTATTGTTATAAGCCATATCACACAATAAAACACAAACAAAAAAAACAAATAAGCAAACAAATAAAAAGAAAAAAATCTAACCTAAGTTATGTTAAACCTTAGACCTAGACGACTCCTAACCGGTTAGACTGTCCACTGGGGGTATATTGCCGAATCTGACCACAAGTTAATCGGCCAGGTAGGGGCAAGATTGGTGGGAGGTATCTGCGCAGAAGCGAGGGACCTAATTAAGCCAAACCACCAGCCTTCAGGGTTTCGCCCCTCAATCCCCAACCTTAGTCACCGATTTGGTAAGAGTCAGATTCAAATCAACTTCCCCCTTAGGTCAGTCTCCTATTTGAGTCTGAGATGTCCCTAGGGCCAATGTCTACTCAATATTAGTTAGGCTTGGGTTAGTGAGTAAGGAGATTATTTGTGGGCTAAGGAAGGGTAATGACTTCCCCACCTTATCTTGTTTATAGGACAAGCCTTTAAGATTGATTGTGCAAAGTGTGCAGGATAAAGAAAAGTAACATTCAACAAGCAAAAAATTACTCAAAAGTGTTTCCTAAACTATATGCCATGCAAACGTACCTTTTGCTCCAACACTCTTCAATAGTAATGTAAAATGTAAACGAATTAGACACGTGCCTAAATGTAAAGTCTAAACCGTTTTTATCATTTAACAAACATCATTTTACTGTTGAGGTTAGAAAGTAAGTACAGTGAGACAAATAAGGAAATAGATAGATACAGATATTAAACTTTGTAATACAGCCAACCTGCAGAAAATACTGGTTAGTAGTTCACTCAGATTGCCACAGGACTGTAGCAAATCTGAGGGCTTTTGGGCTCTGCTTTTTTGAGCAGAGTCCAGGCCACTTATATGTCCACTGTAGCAAAAGTTCCTTGTCAAATCTGTACATTAAGAACAAAGAAGAAAGCTAATAAAAAATGTATATATACAAAGAGAATAACTTACCGTCCCTCCTCGACAACGGCGCCAAAATTTAATTGAGGTTTTACCTGCACAAAAATATAGAATTTCAGAACTTTTAAAACAGTAGTGCAAGGTGCTCAATTCTATCGCAATAGCAAGTGGTTATGCGGGTCGTGATCCACAAGGAGGGACTAGCGATGGAAGCTTGTTTAGCAAGTTCTTTTTTATGCTAAAATTAATGGTTAAAAATTCTTCTTTTAGTTCTTAAAAAGAAAAAGGAAAAATTGAGTTAAAGTTGAATTAGGAAGAAGATGATAGATTAAGAAGATGAAAAAACTAGAAATGATATGTACAAAGAAATGGAAAAAGAGTGATAAAAGAAGTGGTAGATTGTGGTGTTCTAAACTAAAGAATAAAAAGAAAAGAATCTAAAAGTTACTTACCTCCTTTGGCCAAATGCTTACCTTGAATCTTTTGCAATGATGTTACCTTGAAGTGAGGCGATCAACGTATAGCCCATAAGAGTTGATTCCCATCTCCTCCACATTATATCATCAAGACGTTGCAAGTATGAAGTGATACAGAATGAAACTAAAAATCTATCGTCATGAGCTATGGGTGGCACTTACAAAAGTAAGGCTCTTTCGATGCCTTAAGACTCACTTGGATAGCAATTGGTACCAAAAGAAGAAAAGTAGAGAAGAAGAAGAACAAAAACAAAGTACATACAAAAGGGAAACTTACAGATTCGGTTTTATAAAAATAAGAGAAAAGAAAAAAATCTTACACCGGTGTCACTCTCAGCAGAAGCTTCGTTCTCATTCTCCTATGAAACTCTGATCTCCTCTAATTTACATAAATTAAAACTGAAAATTACATGAAAAGAAAAACAAAAACCTACACTACAAAGAATGGAAAAGTGGCCTAAAATCTATCTCTGCTTGGTCGTCCCCTTTGCCTTTGAGATTGCAGGTATTTATAGAGGAAATGCAGAGGTTAGAGGAGTAAGAAGATAGGGAAAGCTGGCTACTTCTAAATTTGAATCCTCCCCTTATCTCCAAACTTGATTTGATGTGGATATTCAGTTTTGATGTACAGTTTGTTGGCGTGTTGATTGCTAAATATCACTTATCAAATCATAGAATTAAAAATAGTGATCAATATAAGAGTTATAGCCCTGTAAGTCTGCTTTCTCGATCATTTTGAATCATCAGATTTGAGATTCGGTAGCAAATGTTATGATTCAAATAATAAAATGTATCCAGTAAGAATCTGAGTCAAACTTACTTCATCTCATCCGTTGATCTTCTCTCTATTCATTTATCTCTCTGTATTTGATATTATCCTCAGTTGATCTTTAACTAACCAAAATGGATTTATAGAAATCTGATTTTCACCGATTTCTATTTGGCGTTATCTTTCTGATTTGCTCTGATCTTCAGCTAAACATTTGCCCCAATCCTTGATTTGTTCTAACTAGATCTGGGATCATCCTCAGATAACCAAATAGATTCAGTTAAATCTGATTTTAACTGGTATTTATTTGGTTTAATCATCTTTCTCTTCATTATTATCTTCTGCAAAATAGATATTTAAGACAATAAAATTAGCAGATTTATTACATGATAAATGTAGGAGTGTAATGAAAAGAATACAAAATATA
Organism: Agave tequilana; assembly: GCA_038442645.1. NCBI lineage: Eukaryota > Viridiplantae > Streptophyta > Magnoliopsida > Asparagales > Asparagaceae > Agave > Agave tequilana. The sequence continues at coordinate 38,541 of JAVJIF010020243.1, read as the reverse complement.
TGTACGATCACACCTCACACCTATCTTTTGCTCGCCCTCGAGCAAATCAACAAAACTAAAGCAAAGATTATTAGACCACTTTCGTAGGTTACGCGATTGCACTGAGTATGTGTAACAAGCCGTTAAACCTCTAGGTTTCCCCTAGAGGACGAGTTTTGTCTTGTGAGGGTTTTCAGTAGATTGCACCCACAAAATCCATAAAGAAAGAAAAAATGTTAATATTTTGAAAACACATTTTGAAAGAAAAATATTTAAAATATTATTATAAGATTTAAGTAATCTATAAGTTATAGAAAAAACCGAATTTTTCATTCCTAAACTTAGTCTCTATTCAAAAATTTGTTATTAATCAAAAGTAAGGAGTCAAATTGTACTTCTCATCTAGTTTATTACTTTACCCTAAGTCATATGAACCTTGTGACCGTGAAAATTTTGACTACGGATTTTTAACTCAAACTCTTATACCTTATTTATTTATGTATATATATATTTTGGTGGTATTATTCCTTAGTTCTATTAGGCTTTCTAATCTGCCCATGTAACGAGCCTTTAATCGATGACTCCCAAACTAAACGGTCTTAGGACACCAGGTGAGAAAACACCCCAAGGACTTAAATACTCGAGCAAAGAAAGCCACAAAACTAAGGATTTTATTATATGAACCACTTTTAGGCGTGAATACTTATGCTTTATTAGGCACAAATACCCAGGTTAATCAGTGGATTTTTATATATATATATTTTTCTCAAACTTATCTAATCATCTTTCGCATTAATACTAAGCCTTGCTTAGGCCAAAGCACCTAGCTAATCAATAATTAGATTTGTTTATCTTTTATATTTTTTTAAATTTTTTTAAGGCATAAGAATCTTTATTTTTGAACCCTAATTGTGTAAGTGTATGAAGTGTGCATATTTCATCAAGGTAAAGATTAAGACTAAATTACTTTGACAAATTATCTTCCTACCCCTAAAAATCAAACAAATAATCTTATTTTGACCAAGTATCAGAAATTCTAATTTTGAATTTCCTATTCCTTAAAATTGACTTAATTTCTTACAAAAATATGTCAAAATATTGTTTCTATTTTCAAAAAGTTTTAAAAGTAAAGAAAATGTTAAAAAATTTATTATTTTTTTAATAAAAAGAAAAACCTAAGTTATGTTAGAACCCTCCCCCACATCTATCTCATGCATTGTCCTCAATATATGAATTAATGCATGGATGCATGAAAAAGAAGAAAGGGAAGGAAAATACTACCTTAAGGTGGTGGTTCCAGTGGTGGTCTGATTGGTCCACGAAATGCGGTCCAATCAACTTTTCGTGGAGTTCGGAGAAACCCACCAGAAATCTCTCTTATATAACCCACTAAAATGATGTATATATAAATGGTTTTTATTAAAAATTTAACCCCATCTAATTTTCAAATTCCATAATTAATTTCGGAGTCAATTTTGTTAACCGCCTTGTTCCAAAATGGAGTGTGAAAAGATAGAATGATTGACTTGGACTTAGGAAGTACGGGAACTAATACCGACTCAGAAAAGTGACTTACATCAAGTAAAGGTTCAGGAGTCGAGATTGGTTCAGGAAGTGGATCCAAATCAAGAAGTTGAAACTCAAGTCCATATTCATTTTCCCACAATGGAATGTGACTTAATATTGGTGATTCATGTTCAAGAATGATAGTTATGGGAATCAAAACTGACTCTAAAATATTACTCAAGTCGGATAACAAAACAGGAGTCAATATTGATTTGGGAATTTGAACTGGATCACAAATTTGAGAATCTAAGTCACATTTCTCATTGAGTTCAATTTCATAAAAATGAAAACTTGCCAATTTGTCAATGGGACTTTCAAAAGTATGAAATTGGTCAAGTTCAATATGATGATTATCAAAGATAGGCGATTCAATTTCATTATGAATTGGCACATGATCCAATGTTGACTCGGGAAAAAAATTGAAATCAGGTGAAGACATCGGAGTCATAATTGAATCAGGAAGTAGAATTGAATCACTAAGTTGAGGTTCATGATCATATTCATTCTCAAGTTCAATTTCAGGAAAGGGATAACTTGCCAAACTATCAATGTCACTTTCAAAATTTGGAGTTTGGGCAAGTTTAAATGATTGTGCTAAAATAGAATCTTGTTTTTCAAAATAACATGACTCTTCGGCTCTAATAGAATGGTTAGCGACATCAGAATTGGCCAAACAGTGAGAACGTGGAGTTTGGACCATCATATCTATGTCATGATTACGAGCGTTTTGAGCCTGAGTCATAACTTCAAGCATCTTTTCATAGTTGATTGGTTCATCGTTTTGTTGCGATTGGTCTTGAAAAGATGAAGTGTTGTTTTGGAATTGGTGGCGAAATTGTGAGTCCATCAGATTTTGTGATTGTTATTTGGATTCACGCATACTCATTTTCAAAATTGATGGTTTTCTATTTTGGACTGGTGGAACTGAGTACGAATCTTGAAAATATTGTGGACAAGGTGGATAAGGAGGACAAGTTGGTTGAAAATTGGACTCGGGGGAGGTGAATCCCCATTGGCTCTGTGAAGAGTTGAAATTATTCTGGAAACTATAATTATAAGATTGGGGGCATGGTTATATTGATTCGAATAAGACCAATCTGGCACACTAGTTTGGTTAAAGTTATGATATGTCGGATTGGTAATATCTGAAAAAGAGGTTGGGGTGTAATATGGATTACCATTAAAATTGAAAAAATTATTGTTATAAGCCATATCACACAATAAAACACAACAAAAAAAAAACAAATAAGCAAACAAATAAAAAGAAAAAAAATCTAACCTAAGTTATGTTAAACCTTAGACCTAGACGACTCCTAACCGGTTAGACTGTCCACTGGGGGTATATTGCCGAATCTGACCACAAGTTAATCGGCCAGGTAGGGGCAAGATTGGTGGGAGGTATCCGCGCAGAAGCGAGGGGCCTAGTTAAGCCAAACCACCAGCTTTCGGGGTTTCACCCCTCAATCCCCAACCTTAGTCACCGATTTGGCAAGAGTCAGATTCAAATCAATTTCTCCCTTAGGTCAGTCTCCTATTTGAGTCTGAGATGTCCCTAGGGCCAATGTCTACTCAGTATTAGTTAGGCTTGGGTTAGTGAGTAAGGAGATTATTTGTGGGCTAAGGGAGGGTAATGACTTCCCCACGTTATCTTGTTTATAGGACAAGCCCTTAAGATTGATTGTGCAAAGTGTGCAGGATAAAGAAAAGTAACATTCAACAAGCAAAAAATTACTCAAAAGTGTTTCCTAAACTATATGCCATGCAAACGTACCTTTTGCTCCAACACTCTTCAATAATAATGTAAAATATAAACGAATTAGACACGTGCCTAAATGTAAAGTCTAAACCGTTTTTATCATTTAACAAACATCATTTTACTGTTGAGGTTAGAAAGTAAGTACAGTGAGACAAATAAGGAAATAGATAGCTACATATATTAAACTTTGTAATACAGCCAACCTGCAGAAAATACTGGTTAGTAATTCACTCAGATTGCCACAGGACTGTAGCAAATCTGAGGGCTTTTGGGCTCTGCTTTTTTGAGCAGAGTCCAGGCCACTTATATATCCACTGTAGCAAAAGTTCCTTGTTGTCAAATCTGTACGCTAAGAACAAAGAAGAAAGTTAATCAAAAATGTATATATACAAAGAGAATAACTTACCGTCCCTCCTCAACAACGGCGCCAAAATTTGATTGAGGTTTTACCTGCACAAAAATATAGAATTTCAGAACTTTTAAAACAGTAGTGCAAGGTGCTCAATTCTATCGCAATAGCAAGTGGTTATGCGGGTCGTGATCCACAAGGAGGGACTAGCGATGGAAGCTTGTTTAGTAAGTTCTGTTTATGCTATAATTAATGGTTAAAAATTCTTCTTTTAGTTCTTAAAAAGAAAAAGGAAAAATTGAGTTAAAGTTGAATTAGGAAGAAGATGATAGATTAAGAAGATGGAAAAACTAGAAATGATATGTACAAAGAAATGGAAAAGGAGTGATAAAAGAAGTGGTAGATTGTGGTGTTCTAAACTAAAAATAAAAAGAAAAGAATCTAAAAGTTACTTACCTCCTTTGGCCAAATGCTTACCTTGAATCCTTTGCAATGATGTTACCTTGAAGTGAGGCGATCAACGTATAGCCCATAAGAGTTGATTCCCATCTCCTCCACATTATATCATCAAGACGTTGCAAGTATGAAGTGATACAGAATGAAACTAAAAATCCATCGTCATGAGCTATGGGTGGCACTTACAAAAGTAAGGCTGTTTCGATGCCTTAAGACTCACTTGGATAGCAATTGGTACCAAAAGAAGAAAAGTAGAGAAGAAGAAGAACAAAAACAAAGTACATACAAAGGAAAACTTACAGATTCGGTTTTATAAAAATAAGAGAAAAGAAAAAAATCTTACACCGGTGTCACTCTCAGCACAAGCTTCGTTCTCATTCTCCTATGAAACTCTGATCTCCTCTGATTTACATAAATTAAAACTGAAAATTACATGAAAAGAAAAACAAAAACCTACACTACAAAGAATGGAAAAGTGGCCTAAAATCTATCTCTGCTTGGTCGTCCCCTTTGCCTTTGAGATTGCAGGTATTTATAGAAGAAATGCAGAGGTTAGAGGAGTATGAAGATAGGGAAAGCTGGCTACTTCTGAATTTGAATCCTCCCTTATCTCCAAACTTGATTTGATGTGGAGATTCAGTTCTGATTTACAGTTTGTTGGCATGTTGATTACTGAATATCACATATCAAATCACAGAATTAGAAATAGTGATCAACATAAAAGTTGTACCCCTGTATATTTACTTTCTGGATCATGTTGAATCATTAAATTTGAGATTGGATAGCAAAAGTTATGATTCAAATACTAAAATGTATCCGGTCAGAATCTGAGTCAAACTTGCTTCATCTCATCCGTTGATCTTCTCTCTATCCATTTATCTCTCTGTATTTGATATTATCCTCGGTTGATCTTTAGCTAACCAAAATGGATTTATAGAAATCTGAATTTTATTGGTTTTCATTTGGTGTTATCTTTCTGATTTGCTCTGATCTTCTGCTGAACATTTGCTCCAATCCTTGATTTGTTCTAACTAGATCTGGGATCATCCTCAGCTAACTAAATAGATCTAGTTAAATCTGATTTTAACTGGTATTTATTTGGTTTAATCCTCTTTCTCTTTATTATTATCTTCTGCAAAATAGATATTTAAGATAAAAAAATTAGCAGATTTATTATACGATAAATGTAGGAGTGTAATGAAAAGAATACAAAATATATGTACGATCAGCTGTTTCATCAAAACAAGAAACCGGGATATCCAACTACAGGGAGGCGACATGACAGCGCGCGGCAGGCGGCGCCACGTGCGCGACCATACATAGCCGTGAAAACACGACCATAGCCGCATTTTTGCGGCTCTGGTATGGATCCGCGCACTAGGATTTGACACGCGGCTCCGTACTGACCCCCTGGTGCCCCATTTGCCTATAAATACCCCCTGGGGTTCTGAAGATGAAGAAATACAGAGAGTTAGGATAGTTTTCTTTCATGTTGTAGTTTAGGGTAGTTTAATTTAGTTTTTCTTCTTCTTCCTCTTTGTATTTTTCATTTCTTTTAGATCTTGTAATAGGAGAGAGAGTGATACATGAGTGGAAAGCAAGAGTGCTTGTAATAGAAAGTGACAAGCTATGAAAGGTTCTGTCTTTAGCTCTCTTTGTTTTCTCTCTAACTCTTTTTACATGTTTAGCTAATTTTTTCTCATGGCAACTAACTACTAACCACTAACTTGCTAACTTCATACTTGATAATTCACATGAATCTAAAAGCCTTTACTTGGCCTTGCTTTTGCAAGAGCCATTGATGGCTCATGATGATAGATCTAACACTCTAACATCCTAACTCTCTAACAAGTTAACATTACCTTTACTCCATGCTTGCTCTTATTTAGTTTTGATGGTTTAAGTGTAGCTTGCACTTGTTGTGTTGAGTTTTGATGTGAAAATTATCGCATGAGTCATGCTTTGAAACGCTCTTGAACTAAGGACTAGTGATGGCTAAGGATACATGTGAGGCAACTATCACTAAGAGGTTAGCTTGATTAGTAGAGCGATTAGTAATTAGTAACCATGAGTTTTCTATCTTTTTCACTTTGTTTTAGAAATATATCAAAAACCACAAATACATTCTTTTCTATGTTCTCACTTCTTTGTTTTCATTGTACTTCTCTTTTCAATCTTTGTTTTCTTTTCTTTTCATTCATTCAAACATAGAAGAATCGTTAACACACACTTGCACATAACGTGTAAGCTTGTATCATCTCCCATCCTTGTGAATTCGACTCGTTTTAGCCTCTATGCTATAACAGAAGTATCAAGGAAGCCAAAGCATATACACTTTAAATATCGATTTCAAAACATACATTTTTTATGCCGATTTACCCCCGATCAACTAGCATGGCATATTCTTCTTCTTTAACTTCATCGGACTCATCATCCTCCATGATAGATGGAGTTACCTTGAATGCAGTAGGCTTCTTCTTTGGAGGTTCTCTTCCTTCACGAACCTTAAATTTCCATCTTGTGGTTTTTAAGATTCCCAATAAAACTGGAGAAATCCATCTCCTCTCGATCATTAAGCTACTTGAGAGTAGTCACCTTGAGTTTCAAAGATTTTAGAAGAGCTCTTGCCAGCTTTCTTATCTTTTGATCGTTGTCGCAATCTTGTTACCTAAGGAAGATAACCTATTAGTATTTTTTGTGAAACGAGTAAACATCTAATCAATTGATTTATTATCAAGCATATAAAAGTTCTCATATTGAGGACGAAGTAAATCTATCATAGACCTCTTGACTTGAGAGATACCCTCATGTGTTATAATCAAATAATTTTACACTTCATATGCGGACTTACAGTTAATTACACGTGATAAATTATCATCATTTAGTGCTTGTGTGAGAGCCTATTGTGACTTAACATTGGCCTCATAGTCCTTGGCGGCATCTTCGGACCATATATCTTAACCATCATGAGCTTCTACAAATTCTTAATAACGGCCTTTGCTACCCTAAACCTTAGGGACTTGAGAAATACGGTCATATTCACTTTCCAAATAGGAAAGTTCAAACTATCAAATTTAGGTGGAGACTTGATACTAGAAAATTCGTGTGATGCCATGTTTGCGAGCAAATATAGTGAATATGCAACAAAAATTTGCCAAATAAAGATCACTCTATGGTGGTTAAACAAAATACCCAGAGCACTAGCTCTGATACTAATTGAAATCACCTAGAGGGGGCTGAATAGATATAATACCCCGATTCTACGGATACAGAAATGTTACAGCGATGTATATATACAGGGCGAAAATACCTTCATGTACGTACACTGAGCCTCAATACAGGGAATAAACACAACATATACAATGATTTCAGCATTAAATAAGTCCAAGAATGCCTACAAAAAGGGTCAGTGACCATGATAGATATGAATACATGGATAAATAAGAAGATAAAGACATGATAATAAAGATATCTATGAAAAGAAAGGATGTCGGTCTCAAGATAACATCTCGGGAAATATCAGGTGCTATGAAATCTCTGAGCTTTAGCCTAGGCATGCAAACCCAGAGTCGTCAGAAAGTGACCTAGTGATTGGTAATATGAAGGAAGCAGTAATATATACTATAGTAATACAATCACGATAATAATATATAATACATGTTTAAATATCAGTGATACAATATAATGATAATAACAATCAGGAGAAATATACAAGTGTCATATTTTAACATCATCAATACCTAACATGTTATAATAATGTCACTACCACAATAGTATCCAATTTTATATCATTACTATCAGTTTTTATGTTCGGGCTGTGCTACCAAAAATAATAAGTAAGTCACTTTGGGGATTATATTATTATAGTCAATAGATTTACACTATTTATATATTATTCTCAATATGTGATCGGTACAAAGCAAGCACAAGAATAAGTAAAAAGAGTGTGGGTCGATGTTACTACTTTTGTGATTCTTTCGTAGTAGCAAAGTGGCTATATGGGTCGTATCCACAAAAAGGGAGAGTAATGAAAGCTTGATGCGGCTTCTTTATTCAAGAAAAGAGAAAGTTCTTTATTTCAAATAAAGAATTGGAAAATGAAAACAAGTTGGTTTTAAAAATTATTTTAGAATGATTTGGTAGTTTGTAAAGTTAGATTTTCTTAATGGTAAAAATACATGGCTAACTTTCTACTAAATGCTTCCACTAATCCCTAACTTCTTGAAGATGTAACCTCACAATGGATCATAGGCAAGCATACCCCTTATGCATAAGAACTATTTACATGAAAATCGAGTGAAAGTTCTTCCTATAACTTAGCTTAACACGGCAAAAACTTGGACATTCCCTTGTCAAGATCCAATTGAAGGCGAGAATACGGGAAGACATAAGTGCACTAATGGTATCGGCAAAGTTAAAAGGAAAATCTCTATCTTACAAAAATAAGCAAAGTTTAAACTCTATAGATCATCAAAAACTCGTTAAGTATGAAATATAAGAGAGGTAATACTTATAAGTAAGTTAGAGTTAGAACCCTCGTCTTAAGATATCATAGCTCTTGTTTGCACAAGGCTTATTTGACACTATTGACTCATTTGGGTTTATCAATCAAGTTGTTAGAAATTAGTGGGTTAGTAGTTAGTTAGCCATGCAATGAAAGAGTTAGTTAGACATGGTAGTAAAAGAAATAACAAATGAGAAGAAATAAAGAGAAAGGGAGTTACACTACAACAAGAAATTAAAAGAAAGAAATAAAGATAAAGGGAGTTATACTGCAACAAGGAAGTAAAAACAAATGAAAAACACAAATAAATGGAAAGAAGAAAGAGAAGTAATTACTTATATTAGCTTGTCGCCTTTCAAATACAACTCTTACACACTCTCTCTCTCTTTCACTCTAATGGCTAAAACTAAAACTAGAAGAAGAAGAAAACTAAAATAATTACAATCCTAAAAACAAGATTACAACAATGCTCTAAACTCTGAATCTGCTTCTCTTCAGACCCCAGGGGGTATTTGTAGGCACCAAGGGAACGGGGGCTAGGGGGACGACCCCTGGCCTAAAGCCCGCGCCCGTACGGCCGCGAAAACACGACTGGCCGCGTTTCTGTGGCCATGCCAGGGCTGCGTGCACCTGGCTTTGGGCAGTGTGTCGTCCTGTCTGTCCCCTCTCAGGTAAATCTTCTTGTTTCTAGATTTGATGCCCTGGGCTGACAAAATCTCCACTCTAAAGTCAATGGCTACTTGGTAGGCCTTTAATCACCCATTAAATGGTGATTTAGGGTCTTTATCTTCATTTGCACACCATCGACTTAGGATCAAGTAAGCAAAGCTTTATTAACAGAATTTTATATCAAATAAATATGCGGATCTGATAAAAATTATGCAAAATTAGAGACTAATCACACCCCCATACTTATCTTTTTGCTCGTCCCGAGCAAAACAAAAAATAAGAAAATTATTACACCACTTTCGCCGGTGACGCGATTGCACTGAGCATGTGCAACAAGCCTTTAAACCTCTAGGTTTCCCCTAGAGGAAGAGTGTTGTCTCCTGAGGGTTTTCAGCAGATTGCACCCACAAAATCCAATAAGTGAAAAAATATTTAGTTGTTAGCAAACCTCTTTCAAGAAAGAGAACTTTCAATCATCTAAGTAAAAATGACCGAATGATGTAATAATTAGGTTCAACCCTCATAAGTCTTCCTATACTTTAGCCTTTATAAAAGAAGAAATTATGGTTTTTTCTTTAAATTTAGAAAGGATTTTATACTTCTAACTCATTTTGTTATTTTGCTTTAGATAGATATGCATAATGTGTAAGTGTGATGTGCTTGAGATTTTTCAACTCAACTTTGAACATTATTTAATTTTATTAATATTTATCTATTATTCTTGATTTCATTAGGCTTTCTACTTTACTCATGTAACACATATCAAACCGATGACTCCCAAACCAGATGGTTTTAGGGCACCAAGTGGAAAAACACCCCTCAGGTCAAATATGCAAGTAGAATAGGCCACGAAATCAAGATTTACTTATATATTATATATTGATTATGATTTTTTAGCTTGAGTAATCATGCTTATTGAGGCACAATTATCCAGCGTTATTTTTTTCTAGAGTTGTCTCTCTAAATCTAAAGCATGTGTGTGTGGTTTATGCATATTCTATTAAGGCTAAATAAAAGGTATGAGTTATTTTTCTTATCCCTCCCAACTTTTAGTCAAACCAATCTTTCTTATTTATTTAGACAAAAATAAAGATTCATTAATAAGGTTCACTTAATTCCTATAACCTTTTGGTATTTTTATAAAGAGTATGAAATATCTTTTAAATCTGGAGATTTTTTTCGGTAGAAAGAAAAAGAAAAAGTGTAGCACCCCCCACACCTATCTAATGCATTGTCCTCAATGAATGTTTATGTAAATGCAAATGCAATAAATAGGGAGAAGAAATGATGTCACCGTCTTCGTTGACTCGGGGCGGCCAAGTGCGAATAGGCTAAAGAAATGTCAAAAAATGTAGAAGGGGTAAGCATATAAACAATAAGGTTTTCTTTTTTTAGTTGCTGTGGTTAGGTGTATGATGGGGTAAAAAGAGTCAGCACACTATCATTCGGAGTCATAGGCTCAGTGGTCAAGAAGGGTTTCAGTCTTTGCTCGTTCACTTTGAATTCCGTGTTGTTCTTAGGGTCTACAATAATCACAGCACCGTATAGGAAAACGGTGCGCACAATGAACGGTGCAGACCAACGAGTCTTCAGCTTTCCCACGAAATTATGAAGCCTCGAGTTATACAGCAGAACCTTATCGCCCGGGGCAAAGTTTTTTCGGTTTATAATCTGATCATGAAAAAGTTTAGTCCTGCTTTTGGTGATCTGAGCATTCTCATAAGCTTCATTCCGTATCTCCTTTAATTCTGCGATCTGCAGTCTCCTTAGCTCACCAGCCGTACTCAAATCAAAATTGAGCTGCTTAATGGCCCAGAAGGCACGGTGTTCTAACTCTACTGGCAGATGATAGGCTTTTTTGAATATTATTCTGTAAGAAGACATCCCCAGGACTGTCTTAAAAGCAGTGCGGTAAGCCCACAATGCATCGTTGAGTTTGACCGACCAATCCTTTCATTTTTGTCTGACAGTCTTTTCTAAAATGAGCTTGATCTGTCGATTGGTGACTTCAATGTGTCCATTTGTCTGGGGATGATACGGAGTAGATAACTTATGATTGATGGAATACTTCAGCATCAAAGCTTCAAAAACTCTATTACAGAAATGCGATCCATTATCACTAATTATTGCTCTGGGGGTGCCAAATCGGGAGAAGATGTTTTCTTTGAGAAATTTGATTACCACTTTGTTGTCATTGGTCTTTGTTGGCATAGCTTCTACCCATTTAGAGACTAATCTACAGCAACCAAATGAACTGGTTGCCGAAGGAATTAGGGACTGGTCCCATGAAGTCGATACCCCTAACATCAAAAATTTCGACTTCCAGGATCGGGTTCAGGGGCATCATGTCTCTTCTTGAAAATTTTCCAATCTTCTGACAATTTGCACATGATTTGCAAAAATGGTATGAGTCTTTGAACAAAGTTGGCCAGTAAAACCCACTTTGTAGAACCTTCTCTGCAGTCTTGCGGGGACCGAAGTGTCCTCCGCCTGCAAGTTCATGGCAAAAGCTTAGCACACTCCTCTGTTCCTTCTCTGGTGTGCATCGTCGAATAATCTGGTCGGGACAATACTTAAAAAGATACAGCTCTTCCCAGAAGAAGTACCGTACTTGGGCAAAGAAACGATACTGATCTTGCTTTGTCCAGTCAGCGGGTAATTGTCAGTGGCCAGGTAAATGACTATGTCCGCATAACAGGGTTCCTTAAAAATGGCCAAGATGTGCTCGTCTGGGAAATCCTCATTGATCGGAGCTTGTATGATAGGTGCGTTCAGAATTCGTGATAAATGATCAGCAACCACATTTTCTATACCTCGTTTATCCTGAATTTTCAGATCAAATTCTTGAAGTAAAAGGATCCACCGAATCAATCAAGCTTTTGTTTTCTTCTTGGTCATGAGGTATTTCAGTGCCGAGTGATCCGTAAAAAATCACCATTTTCGAGCCTAACAAGTAGGGCCGGAACTTCTCTAACGCAAAGACAACGACTAAGAATTCTTTCTCAATCATTGTATAATTCTGTTGGGCGTCATTCAAAGTCCTACTCGAGTAGTAAATCATGTGCTGCCTATTGTCGATGCGCTGTCCTAGAACAATGCCAATAGCAAAATTAGAAGCATCGCACATGATTTCAAACAGTTGGGCCCAATTAGGAGCAGAAATAATAGGCACAGAAATAAGTTCTTGCTTAAGCTTCCCCCATGACTTGAAACATTCATTGTTAAAATCAAAGAGCACGTCCTTAGCGAGCAGGTTGGTTAAGGGCCTAGCGATTTTGCTAAAATCCTTAATGAACCGTCGATAGAACCCAGCATCCCCTAGAAAGGATCTAATATCCTTGATGCTTTTGGGTGGTGGAAGCTTAGCAATCACTTCTACTTTAGCCTTGTCCACTTCAATGTCTCTCCTAGAAATCTCATGGCCTAAGATAATCTCCTGTCTCACCATAAAGTGACATTTCTCCCAGTTTAGAGTTAGGTTCTTCTCCTTGCATCTTTGCAGAACTAACTCTAGGTGATGAAGACACTGATCAAATGAATCTCCGTAGATGGAGAAGTCATCCATAAAAATCTCAAGAAAACATTCTACCATGTCGGAGAAAAGACTAAGCATGCTCCGTTGGAATGTTGCGGGAGCATTGCACAATCCAAAGGGCATGCGTCGGTAAGCGAAGGTTCCGAACGGGCAGGTGAACGTGGTCTTTTTCTGGTCTTCTGCAGTGATGGGGATTTGATTGTATCCGGAGTACCCATCTAGGAAGCAATAGTACTCGTGTCCAATCAGGCGTTCAAGCATTTGGTCGATGAAGGGTAGCGGGAAGTGGTCTTTACGGGTGGCTGCATTCAACTTTCTATAGTCAATACAAACACGAACCTTGGTGGGCATCTTGTTTGTACCAACTCTTTTTGCTCATTTTCAACCACCGTAAAGCCAACTTTCTTTGGGACCACATGAACAAGGCTAACCCATTGGCTATCAGAAATGGAATAAATGATCTCATTATCTAATAGTTTTAAAATTTTCGCTTTTACTGCCTCTTGCATGAGTGGGTTAAGCCTGCGTTGTGGGTCCCTCCTGGGGGTTGCTTCATCAATTAAATGGATTCTATGTTGAACTATGGCTAGACTTATCCCCTTGATATCCTTATTTGTCCATTCAATGGCTTTCCTATGTCTTTTCAGAATAGACATTAAGCTGTCCTTTTGTTGCTCAATCAGGTGGGATGCTATGATGACTGGCAAGGTTGCCTTTTTTCCCAGGTAGGCGTACTTGAGGTGTTCAGGTAAGACTTTTAGCTCTAGGGAAGGTGTTGCTTCATTAAAGGCAATCTCTGGACTTGCAATCCTATGATGAGGTACACTTGGGCTTGACGCCTAGTCCACTGCTGAATCTATAATCTGATCTAGATTAAAAACCTCAGACTCCAGATCAAACTCTGTCTCTCTTTCTATCTCCATGCTTTCCTCATGCTCACTGGTCAGATTTTCAATAGAATTAACCTCAAAAGTCTGATCATTCATATCCCTGGGTTGTCTTCCAAGATTGAAGACATTGACTTCCTTCATCATGTCTCCAAAGGTCAATCGCACGTACCCGTTCCAACAGTTGATTATGGCATTGGCTGTAGCAAGGAATGGGCGTCCTATGATGACCATAGTTTAAGACCACAGATTTGACACAGATTTGGTCTCAAGCACAATGAAGTCAACGGGGTAGATGAAATCCCCGACCCGGATAAGGACATCTATGATTTTTCCCTTTGGGATTTTCACAGATCGGTCAGCTAACTGAATGGTGACTCGAGTTGGGCTTAGCTCGCCCAACCCAAGTTGTTGGTATACTGAGAGAGGTAACAAGTTGATACTTGCTCCCAGGTCAATGAGTGCTCTGCTAATTTTTATTTGTCCTATGGTGCAGGAAATTGTGGGACATCCGGAATCCTTGTATTTCACCGGAATGGGACCAGACAGAATTTCGCTTATATTGGTTGCCAAGAACACTTTCTTGGGCACATTTGTCTTTCTCTTCTTCGTACACATATCCTTAAGAAATTTGGCATAAGTTGGAACTTGTTGGATAGCGTCAACAAGAGGCACATTCAGTTTGACCTGGTTAAACATCTCAAGCATCTTTTCCATGTGCACATTCTTATTGTTGTTCCTAAGCCTATTGAGAAAGGGTGCTATAGGCTTATGAACTTGTTCAGCAGCTTTGTCCTCGTCAGATGTTTGAGAAGCCATTTGGCAGAGGTGGAGGCTGGAGTAGGATCAGTATGAACTAGATGTTTCTATTGGTAGACCTGGTTGTCCATCTTCTTTCCAGATCGAAGTGTGTGAATAGCATTGCACTGGTTGATCGAAGGATCCTGAATTTCATACACTTGATTGGAGTTTTAGCATTAACTAGCGGCTGACTAGGTAAAGTACCCTTTGGTCTTTCACTTAGAGAGCTAGTTAACTGACTCATTTGCATTTCCAATCTCGATATAGCCTGTGAATGGTTGTTCAGCGTTTGTCCCTAGTTTTTATGAAAGCGGCTTGGGACTTCATAAAAGCGTCCATGCTCTCCTCCAATTTGCTGAATTTCTTTTCCATTGGTGAACTTGAGAGGAGGAAGATGGAGCTTGACTGGGGAATTTGGTGTAGGACTGGGATGATGAAAATTGTTAGAGAAATTAGGCCTGGGAGGATTGCTCTGGGCTCAAGAGAAATTTGGGTGATTTCTCCAACCTGGATTGTATGTATGCGACTAGGGATTATGCGGCGGCAGTGAGTAGGACACATTCAGGTGTTCCGGTGGCACTTGCTAGGTATGAAAAACAGGGCACTCTTCAAAGACATGGTTTGGTGCCTGACAGTTTGAGCAGCCTGGATTGTGAATTTGTGGTGGGTTGATTTGGTTGACATTGGCTGGCTCTTTTGTTTCTAGAGCCTCTATTCTCCTCATTAGGGTTGCAATCTTAGTTTCTGTAGCTATGGATGATTCTAGAGATAGGAGCCCTCCTCTTTAAGCTATAGATTGTGAATTCCTTGGTTTTTCCGAGGCTGGCTCCCATTGTAAGGTTTTCTCAGCTAAATCCTCAAATAAATTCCAATCCTGGTTCTCATCCTTTTACAAGAACCCTCCCTGACACATGATTTCTAACAGGGTTTTCGTCTGATAATCCAAACCATCATAGAGAATCTGACACTGACGCTATTTCTTCACACCATCATGAGGGCACTGAGCTAGGAGATCTTTGAATCGTTCAAAGTATCCCCAAAATGGTTCGCTCGATTCCTACCTGAACTGCATGATATCTTTCTAATGAGGGCAGTTTTGTGGATTGGGAAACTTTTTTCAAGAAGGCCTTGACGAAATCATCCCATGTCGTGACAGAATCTACTGCCAAACTATACAACCATTTCTTTGCTAGGTCCTTTAGGGAAAAGGGAATGAAACGTAACCTAACGGCATCGTCTCCTAGCTGAGGAATATACATCATGAGGCACACTTCTTCAAATTTTCTATCAAAGAAGTATGCATCCTCCGATTCTAAACCATGAAACTTTGGGAGAGTGTTGATGAATTGAGACTTTAGTTCAAAATTATTTCCATTTGCCTCAGGCAGTTTTATACAAGATGGTAATGTGGTTTTGATCGGGTAAAACCTGTCCTAAAGTTACGCCATCACCGGTTCTGGATGTAAGGGTAGAGAAGTGTTTCTGGTTAATCTGAAAGTTACAGGATCTCTCACCCACTCTTGCATGCAACACACCACAAACAATGTAAAGACAACAAACAATCGAAAAGAATAAAATAAACAAATAAAAGAAAGAAAAACAATCACAAAACCTTAGTGTAAGGTACCTGGACCTAGACGACTCCTAACTGGTCGATTCTCTGGAGGAGGTTGTTGCAGGAACTCGACTACAAGCTAATCGGCAAGGAAGGAGCAAAACTTGGTGAAAGGTTATCAGGGCGTGAGCCACGGGCCTTAATTATGCCATACCACAGAGCTTTCGAGGCTTTGCCTCTCAATCCACTTTCCTTAAACACCGATTTTACAGGACTATAGTTCTTACAATTTTCACCCTCGGTTAATCTCTTAGTGAGTCCGAGATGTCCCTAGGACCAACGTGTATCAGTTTTTAGTTAAGGCTTGGGTTTTGTGAGTGCACTGGAGATGATTTTGGCTAAGAAAGGGTGATGAAATCCCTACCTTATCTTGTTTATTTGGAATTTTGCCCTTAATGTCAATTGTGCAACTGTACAGTTTATTCACAACAAGGTAACACTCAAAGCGATAAATCACTCCAAAATGTTGGTCCTATTCTATATGAATGCATATGTACCTTTTCTCCAGCACTCTTCAACAGAAATTGAAATTAATTGAAATAGACACGTGCCCTAAATGCAAAAGTCTAATCCAAATTTCAATTAAGCAACAAGTGGATTTCTGTTGAGTTTATTACACATGTATAAGGTGAAGCATTCAAGGGAACTAAAAAATTTGAGAAAACAATTTGAGCAGCTTTCGGCAACCCTGTAGAAGAGTTTGTTAATACTTCAATTGGAGAAACTCGCTTTTACACGAGTTTTTTTGAGGGCAAATGAATCCTCTTGCAACGTCCTTGGCCACCGCTTTCGCTTCCAGTGATAGTGAGCTCCTTGGTACTTCTCCTACACACAAGAATAAAGAAAAATATTTAGTATTAAACAATAAAGTCATTCCCTCCCCGGCAACGGCGCCAAAATTTGATCGGCAAAAAGCAAGCATAAGAATAAGTAAAAAGACCGTGGGTCGATGTTACTGCTTTTGTGATTTCGTAGTAACGAAGTGGCTATACGGGTTGTATCCACAAAGAGAGAGAGCGATGAAAGCTTGATGCGGCTTCTTTGTTCAAGAAAAGAGAAAGTTCTTTATTTCAAATAAAGAAATGGAAAATGAAAACAAGTTGGTTTCAAAAATTGTTTTAGAATGATTTGGTGGTTTGTAAAGTTGAATTTTCTTAATGGTAAAAACGCATGGCTAACTTTTTACTAAGTGCTCCCACTAATCCCAAACTTCTTGAAGATGTAGCCTCATGATGGATCATAGGCAAGTATACCCCTTATGCATAGGAACTATTCACGTGAAAATCGAGTGAAAGTTCTTCCTATAACTTAGCTTAACACGGCAAAAACTTAGACATTTCCTTATCAAGATCCAATTGAAGGCGAGAATACGGGAAGACACAAGTGCACTAATAGAATCGGCAAAGTTAAAAGAAAAATCTCTATCTTACAAAAACAAGCAAAGTTTAAACTCTATAGATCATTAAAAACCCGTTAAGCATGAAATATAAGAGAGCTAATACTTGTAAGTAAGTTAGAGTTAGAATCCTCGTCTTAAGATATCATAGCTCTTGTTTGCACAAGGCTTATTTGACACTATTGACTCATTTGGGTTTATAATCAAGTTGTTAGAGATTAGTGGGTTAGTAGTTAGTTATCCATGCAAGAGAAGAGTTAGTTAGACATGGTAGTAAAAGAAACACAAAAGAAAAGAAGTAAAGAGAAAGGGAGTTACACTACAACAAGAAAGTAAAAGAAAGAAGTAAAAAGAAAGGAGTTACACTACAACAAGGAAGTAAAAACAAATGGAAAACATAAGTAAATGGAAAGAAGAAAGAGAAGTAATTACTTGTATTAGCTTGTCACCTTTCAAATACAACTCTTACACACTCTCTCTCTTTCACTCTAATGGTTAAAACTAAAACTAGAAGAAGAAGAAAACTAAAACAACTATAATCCTAAAATAAGGTTACAATAATGCTCTAAACTCTGGATCTGCTTCTCTTCTGACCCTAAGGGGTATTATAGGTACCAGGGGAACGGAGGCCAGGGGGATGACCCCTGGCCTAAAGCCCGGGGGCGCTCGCGCCCGTACGGTCGCGAAAACGTAGACCTGGCTACTTTTCTACGGCCATACCAGGGCGGCACGCGCCTGGCTTCGGGTAGTGTGTCGTTCTGTCTGTCCTCTATTGATTGTAAAATCAAAGAGTTAAGAGATTTATTACGTAGCTTCGGGCTAACTGGTCGTGTCCACGAGGAGGAATACGATGAAAGCTTTTCGGTATTTTGTTTAGTAACAAAGAGTTGTGCTCATTTTTTAATTGAAAAGAGAATGGAAAGAAGGGAGATGATTTAAAAAGAAATTGCAACTTTGGAGAAGGCTTTGGAAAAGGTGAATTTTGTATAAAGTTTAAAAAAGTGATTTGTTATTTTTTTTAATTGAAGAAGAAAATCTGGGCTTACTATCTCACTACTCAATGATATATTCTTCTATTGAAATCATAAGTGCCTCAACTTGATCATAGGCAAAAACTTAAGATTGCTATTAGAAAGGTTTAAGCAAAGCACATAAGATGTTTGGAAAAATTAATTCTTTTCTTTAAGAAATCGTCTTGAATTGAATGTTAAATCATCAAGAGGTTCAAGTATGAGATAAAAACAAGTTCAAGAGACGTTTTTAAAAGAAGTAGAAGTTTAAAAATCCAAACCCATCCTCATGTGACTTCAAGAACACTTTCAAAGAAGAAAGGCTTTAGTTTAGGCATTCAAATGATTCATTGGGTCCTTTTCATGGAAACCATTCAAAAAGAAGATGGATCAGAGAGAGGAGTAATAGTGAGCCCAGAAAATTGATTTAGCTACTCATGGAAGATAAAGAACAATGTACGTAAATAACGCAAGCCATACCGTAAAATGAGTGGAAGAAAATGTAGCTCGATTCTTATATTGATGTCACTTCAATCTTTAAGTTACAAGCACTCAATTCCTCTCTCTCACAGGTATTTGTACTGAACTACAAATTACAAAACAAAAATACAACTTTTGTACTATCTAATAAAGAGCCTAAACCTTAAAGTATAAGCAAAAATTCTAATCCTAGTCTTCGCTCTTTTTCTCTGTTGGAACTGGTATTTATAGGGAAAAACCAGAGGGGGGGAGATCATAAGAAGATTGGGGGAGCAAACGCTCCCCCAACAAACACAACCAAGCCACGAAAACGTGGCTAGGGCCGCGTTTCCGCGGCCTTGGTGTGGCCAGTTGGCCACACCCAATTGGGTGATTCTCCTGATTTGGTGATTCTCCTATATCTACTGGTTTTCTCATTTCTGCTCCAGGATTTAATGAAACAGCCTTTGATTGTTGGTTTTAACCGCTTGATTTGGGAGGATTCATTTCAACCGGTTTTCAACCTCTCTGATATGCCAAGATTTTGCCCTGATTCCTTAATTTTGAATTTATTCTGAATTAAATCAGAATTTGGTGGGCTTTTGGGCTTGTTTCTCTTTCCTTTCTTTTAGCAATTGGGCCTACATTTAACAAAGAAGAAGAAGACTTATTAATAGAATTTATTAGCTAAAAAGTATGATAAGGTGACAATGTATATGCAATATATGTAACTGATCACACCCCCACACTTATCTTTTGCTCGCCCTCGAGCAAAACATCAGACTAATTCTAATCAATTATTAGACCACTTTCGCAGGTCACTCGATTGCACTGAGCATGTGTAATAAGCCGTTAAACCTCTAGGTTATCCCTAGAGGACGAGTTTTGTCTCATGAGGGTTTTCAGTGGATTGCACCACAAAATCCATACAAAAAAAATGTTAGTATTTTTGAAAAGCATTTTGAAAGGAGAAAATACTTGAAGTATATTTGTAAGGTTTTAAGTAATCTATAAGTTATAGGAATATCAAAATTTTCATTCTGAAACTCAGTATCTATTCAAAAATATGTCATCAATCAAAGTAAGGAGTCAAATTGTACTTCTCATTTAGTCTATTAATTTACCCTGAGTCGTATGCACCATCGTGACTGTGAAGTTGACTAAGGGTTCTTTAACATTAACTCCTATGCCTTATTTATATTTATTTTTGGTGGAATTTATTCCTCAATTTCATTAGGCTTTCTAATCTGCCCATGTAACGATCCTTAGTAGTGACACCCAAACCGGACAGTTTTAGGGCACCAGGTGAGAAAACACCCCTAAGAACTTAAACACTCGAGCAGAGAAGGCCACGAAAGCAAGGTTTTTATTTATAAAATATACCCCTTTTAGGCGTGAATACTTATGCTTCATGAGGCACAAATACCCAGCTTAATCAGAGGATATATATATATATATATATATATATATATATATATTATATATATATATATATATATATATATATATATTCAAACTTATCTAATTATCTTTTGCATAAATACCAAGGCTTGCTTAGGCCAAAACACCTAGCTAATCAATAATTAGATTTGTTTATTATTATTATTTTTTATATATTTTTTATAAGGCATAAGAGTCTTTATTTTTAAACCCTAAGTGTGTAAGTGTATTTAGTGTGCATATTTCATCAAGGTAAATATCAAGACTAAATTACTTTCACAAATTTTCTTTCTAACCCTAAAAATCAAACAAGTCATCTGACTTTGACGAAGTATAAGAAATCCTAATTATGATTTTCTTATTCCTTAAAATTGACTTAATTTCTTACAAAAATAAATCAAATATTGTTCTTAACTTTCAAAAAGTTTTATATATATATATATATACACGAAATAAAATTACTTTTTTATTTTTAACAATTTTTTTAGAAGAATATTAGTCATGTTAGAACCCTCCCCCACACTTATCTCATGCATTGTCCCCAATGTATGAAAGAAATGTATGGATGCATGAAATAAAATGGAAAAGAGAAAAGTTACTGATACACTGGGTCAACAAGACCCATAGCCGTTTCGTTTACCGGTACCGATTCCAATAAATATTTAAGGCGTTGACCATTTACCTTAAAGTCATTTCCATTCTTGGGGTCACTGATCTCTACTGCACCGTGTGGAAACAAGGTTTTTACAATGAATGGCCCAGTCCATCTTGATTTTAGTTTCTTGAAAAAGATGAAGCCTAGAATTATAGAGTAAGACTTTTTGTCCAGGGACAAAGGTTTTTCTTATGAAGTGTTTATCATGAAAAATCTTAACTCTATCTTTAGTGATCCTAGCATTTTCATAGGCCTCATTTCTTAACTCCTCTAATTTGAAAATTTGTAACTTCCGAAGGTCACCTGCCTTACTCAAGTCGAAATTCAACTGCTTGATTGCCCACAAGGCCCGGTGCTCTAACTCAACGAGCAGGTGACAAGCTTTACCATAGACTAACCTATAAGGAGACATCCCTAGAATCGTCTTGAAAGCGGTCCTGTAAGCCCATAGGGCATCTACAAGTTTGATGGACCAATCTTTCCGGCTTTGGTTCACAGTTTTCTCTAAGATAAGCTCGACTTGTCTATTGGAAACCTCAACCTGCCTACTGGTTTGAGGATGATAAGCTGTGGACAACTTGTGAGTTATGGCATACTTTCGTATAAGAGCTTCAAAGGATCTATTGCAAAAGTGAGTGCCATTATCACTGATGATAGCACGAGGGGTTCCGAAGCATGATAAAATGTTCTCTTTCAAAAACTTTTGACAACTTTGTTATCATTAGTTTTACAAGGAATGGCTTCTACCCACTTGGACACATAATCCACAGCAACCAATATGTATTGATTTTCAAATGAATTGGGAAATGGACCCATAAAGTCGATGCCCCAAACATCAAAGAGTTCTATTTCTAGAATTGGGTTGAGGGGCATCATGTTTCGTTTTGAGACCCTTCCTACCATTTGGCATTTAGGGCACGTCTTACAAAATTCATAAGCATCCTTGAACAAAGTGGGGCAATAGAACCTGCTTTGTAGCACTTTTTCAGCAGTTTTGCGGGGACCAAAGTGTCCACCGCATGCAAGTTCGTGACAAAAGGATAGAACACTCTTAACAAAAAGATATTGATGAAATAGAGAGTGACAATCTATATAAAGATGTCTCCTTTCTTCTCTATTGTAATCTTCTCCATCTTCTACATGATGTTTAGCTAGTTTTTCTTCTCATGACAATCTAACTACTAACCACTTACTTGATAATCTACATGAATCTAATAGCATCTTCAAGGCCTTGCTCTTGCAAGAGCCATTGATGGCCCATGATGATGAATTCCAACATTCTAACATTCTAACATCTAACCACTAACAAGCTAACTTGTAATGTCTTATTTATTTCATGCTCACCTCTACTTGATTTTGATGATCTAATAATAGCTTGCATTTCGATTGTGTTGTTTGGACGTAGTTGAATGTAGAAGAACCTTCTTATGTACCATGCTTTGTATCGTCTCTTGAAGCCAAGGATTAGTGATGGCCAAGGATCCATATGAGGCAACTATCACTAAGAGGTTAACATGGTTAATGGAGAAATTAGTAGTTAGTAATCATGAGTTTTCTTTCATAGTTTTTTTGCTTTCTCTTTACTTTGTTTTAAAAATTATTTTCAAAATCTTTTTATCAATTTCTTATCGATGTTTGTTGACTGATTTTTCCTGCACACAAAAGTTAGAATATTAGATTAAGAATAGATGTGCAAGGTTCTCAGTTCTAATCCGCGGTAGCAAGGCTATGCGGGTCGTGATCCTCAAGGAGGGACTGCGATAGAAGCGTTAAGCAAGTTAATCTCTAAAATTTATCTTTTTTTTTTAGTTAATTGTCACGATGGTATTTACAATGGGTGGTATTTACAGTGAAGTGGAAAAGAATATGGAGAGAGATGGATTTAATCTACAAAAAAGAAATAAAAAAGAAGAAAAGAAAACTTACTTGAGTTGGAGAAAATAAGTGAAAACCTAATACTTTCTACCGTTTTTCGGAGGCGTTGAACGTATGAACCTTGGGATCGAACTCAGTCCGTTGTCGCATTAGGTCATCAAGCCTTGGGCAAGCATGAGTTGATACGCCTCGAGGAGGAGAACATCGCCATGGAATATCGTTGGAACCCCGATCTTCGGTATACTTATGGTTCGGTAATCGCTTGCATGCTCATCACCAATCACAGAGATGAAAAGAGAAAAGAAATAGAAAACAAGAATAAAAGTAAAACATAGAAATAAGAAACAAAACAAAATAATACCTTTATTGCTTTAATCCATGGCAGAGAAGAGAAGATACATCAGTGTCACTCTCAATATAATCATCTCTCTCTCTCTTTAAAATAAAAAGAAAAGAAAATCTAACTACAAAGGAAGAAACCCTAAAAAAAAACCTAACTTTGGCCCTTGGCTCGCCTCTGGACGCTCTGTACATTGCAATGCAGGTGATATTTATAGGGCAGAAGACCACAGAGTCCGGGACGAAACTGCCCACAAAATTTGGGATTTAATCTCATCATTATTGCCGCGGATCCGCGGCTTTTGCCGCGGTTCCGCGGCAATCTGGTGGCTTCTGGCCACGCGCTTTGGCGCGTGGCCTCTCCTGGTCCGTCCATAGGGGCGCCTGCTTCTGGAATTGTAATCCTGGCCTTTTAAATCTGGATTTTCGAGATAACTTGGTAATCAAGTTACCCTTAATCCACATTTCTTCAAATCTTCCTCCCACGAATTTCTTCTTTATCTTGGCCTTTTAATCTGATCCTGCAGGTGTTTAGGGTTGGATAGAAGTCCACCCTTCCCTAAACTTCAATAATTGCAACTCTAGCCCTTGCATAATTGCACTTTGACACTTGATATTTGCATTTTGACTCTTGGGCTTCAAATATGGGCTTTTGGGCTTCATTGGGCTTTATTTATTATTAAATTGATAATTCGAGGCCTGCACACAATAAATTACAAATTATTAATAAATGTGCAGAATAATATGAATAAATGTGCGAATGCGATGGTATATATGATGATAATTATGCACTTTTGACTACCAATCACACCCCCACACTTATCTTTTTGCTCGTCCTCGAGTAAAAACAAAGAAAAAGAAAAAGTTAATCTACCCTAACTCACTTTCGTAGGAATCACGATTGCACTTAGCACGTGCAACAAGCCGTTAAACCTCTAGGGTAACCTAGAGGACGAGTGTTGTCTCGTGAGGGTTTTCAGCGGATTGCACCCACAAAATCCATAAAAAGGAAAATATTTGAATTATTATTGAAGAGACTAAGTAGTCTATAAGTTTTAGGATCCTCATTTTTATTCATTCTTCAAACCTAGTCTTTATAAAGTCAATTGTTATTCATTTTAGGTAAGGATTAAATTGAATTTCTAATATAGTCTTTTTCGTTACCAAAAATAATATGCACCCTTGTGAATCTAGGAATTCCTTAACTTAGACTCTCATGCCTCTTTATTATTTTTATAACATCATCTAATTTTCTTTCATGTAAGTATCAAGGCTTCTTGAGGCCCTCATACCTAACTAATTGACTATTAGATGTGTTAATATATTTATTATTATTTTTTTTATTATTATTTTTTTTTTGGCATGTATAACTCATCTAATTTTCTTTCGTATAAGCATCAAGGCTTCTTGAGGCCCTCATACCTAACTAATTGATTATTAGATGTGTTAATACATATATTATATTCTTAGTTTTCTTAGGCTTTCTAATCCACCCATGTAACGAACTAAAGTCGATGACTCCCAAACCAGTTGGCTTTAGGGCACCAGGTGAGAAAACACCCCGCGGACTCAACTTCGAGTGAACTAGGCCCCAAAACTAAGGACTTTATTTTATTTACTCACCTTAGGCATGAATACTTATGCTTCTTGAGGCACATGTATCAGCTTAATTGGTGATTTTTTTTTTTTTTTTTCGTTTTTTTTTTTTTATGAGGCACAAGGTCTTTGTCTTAGAATCCTAGATATGCATTTGGTATGCATATTCATTAAGGTAAAAATCAAGACTAATTATTTATTCAATTTCTCTCCTATACCTAAAAATTAAACAATTTATTTATTTGACCAAGTTTTTAGAAATCCTAATCATGATTTTCCTAATCCTTAAAACTAACTTAGATTTCTTTCAATAAATAAGTCAAAATATTGTCCTTTTTAAAAAAATTTTTTTTAGCAAATTATGTTAGTTTCTACCTATGTTAGTATGTTAGTAAAACCCACCCCCACACTTATCTCATGCATTGTCCTCAATGTATGAAATGAATGCATATATGCATGAAAAAGAACAAGGGAAGGCAGAAAATTACCTTAGGGGGTGTTCCGGTGGTGGTCTAATTGGGCCAAGCGTTGCTACCCAATCAAGATAATGTAGTAATTGGTGAAACCCACCAGAAATTTTTCGTCTATAACCCACTAAAATGTATGTGTAATCATTTTTAGAATTTTCACCCCATCAAATTTCCAAATTTCATAATAAATTTCAGAGTTAATTGTCTCAACCTCCTTGTCCCAAAATGGAGTATGAAAAGATGGAATGATTGACTTGGACATGGGAAGTACGGGAACGAATACTGACTCAGGGAAGAAGCTCAAATCAAGTAAGGGCTCAGGAGTCGGGCTAAGTTCGAGAAGTGGGTCCAAGTCAAAAAATTGAAACTCAAGTCCACAATCATCTTCCCACAATGGAATGTGACTCAATGGTGGTGATTCAAGTTCAGGAATGATAGATGTGGGGAATCAAAACTGACTCTAAAATATTACCTAAGTCGGGTAACAAAACAGGAGTCAATAATGATTCAGGAATTTGAACTGATCATAGATTTGAGAATCTAGGTCACATTCGAGTTCTAATTCGGGAAAGGAAAAACTTGCCAAATTATCAGAATTTGAAGTTTCGGCAAGTTCACAAGATGGTACTGAATTAGAAACTTGTTGTTCCAAGCAACTTGGTTCGTCGGCTCTAATCAAGTGGTCATCGATATCAGAATCAGCCGGCCGGTGTAAGCATTCCACCATTAAATCTATGTCATGATCACGGGCTAATTTAGCCTCAGTCATGGCAGCTAGCATCCCTTCATAGTCGATAGGTGGATCATATTCTGATTGGACTTGAAAATAGGACGGGTAATCGTGATAAATTTGTGAGTCGGTGGACTCACGTATCATCATGTCTAAAATTGATGGTGATTTTGCTTGGACTCATTCCTACTCATCATTTCCAAGATAGATGGATTTCTATTCTGAATGGGTGGATCTGAGTATGAATTTTGGGAAGAATGTGGACTAGATGGATATGAAGGACAATTAGGTTGAGAATTAGACTCGGGGGACTCGAAACCCCATGAACTCTGTGACGAGTTGAAATTATTATGAAGATTATAGTCATAAGATGGAGTGTGTGGGTTATATTCATTCGGATAAGACCATTCCAGCACACTAGATTGGTCAAAGTAGGGTATGCGGGTTGGTAATATCCGAATAATAGTTAGGGGTGTAATATGGATTAAAATTGGAATTATTATTATATGCCATATCACACCAACACAAACAAAACAAACAAATAAAAAAAAAAAAAATTCTAATCTAAGTTAGGGTAGACCTATGACCTAGACGACTCCTAACTGGTTAGACTTTCCACGGGAGGTAGGGTGTAGACTTTGACCACAAGTTAATCAGCCAGGTCGGGGCAAGAATGGTGGGAGGTTTTCCGTCAAAGACGTTCCTTAATTAAATAACCACCACACTTCGGGCTTTCGGCCCTCAATCCCCTCCTAGACACTGATTTGGCAGGAGTCAACTTCCAACACCGTTCCCCCTTAGGATAATCTCCTATTGAGTCCGAGATGTCCCTAGGGCCAACGTCTACTCTTTTTTTAGTTAGGCTTGGGTTAGTGAGTGCTCGGGATATGATTTTGGGCTAAGGAAGGGTGATGAAATCCCCACCTTATCTTGTTAATGGGTTATGCCCTTAAGATGAATTAGTGCAAGTGTACAAGATAAATAGATAAGAATCACTCAAAGCAGAAAATCAACCAAGAGATGAATCCTATTCTACATGCAATGCGTACGTACCTTGCCTTTCCAGCACTCTTCAACAGTAAATAAAAATAATTGAAAAGACACGTGCCTAATATGCAAACGTCTAATCAATTTTTAACGATTACAACCAATTTTTTACTGTTGATTAAATTAGCAGGTATATGGTGAATAATACAGAAAGTTAAGTACTGCAGAAGCTGTATTTTGCAGAGCTGAAGAGCCTGCAGAAAATTGGTTAGGAGTCAACTCCTTTGTGCCGCGTTTGCGCGGCTTTTGCCGTGGGAACGCGGCACTCTGGAGGGATCCTGGGCTCTGCTTTCTTGAGCAGAGTCCCAGGTCCACTTATATGTCACTGCAGTTGCCAAAATATTGTTTCTTCACCTGTAACCTGCAACAGAAAAGAATAAAGAATAAGTTAATAATTAAAATTTTTTTGTTTTAGAGATAACTTACCGTCCCTCCCCGGCAACGGCGCCAATTTGTTGACTGATTTTTCCTGCACACAAAAGTTAGAATATTAGATTAAGAATAGATGTGCAAGGTTCTCAGTTCTAATCCGCGGTAGCAAGGCTATGCGGGTCGTGATCCTCAAGGAGGGACTGCGATAGAAGCGTTAAGCAAGTTAATCTCTAAAATTTATCTTTTTTTTTAGTTAATTGTCACGATGGTATTTACAATGGGTGGTATTTACAGTGAAGTGGAAAAGAATATGGAGAGAGATGGATTTAATCTACAAAAAAGAAATAAAAAAGAAGAAAAGAAAACTTACTTGAGTTGGAGAAAATAAGTGAAAACCTAATACTTTCTACCGTTTTTCGGAGGCGTTGAACGTATGAACCTTGGGATCGAACTCAGTCCGTTGTCGCATTAGGTCATCAAGCCTGGGCAAGCATGAGTTGATACGCCTCGAGGAGGAGAACATCGCCATGGAATATCGTTGGAACCCCGATCTTCGGTATACTTATGGTTCGGTAATCGCTTGCATGCTCATCACCAATCACAGAGATGAAAAGAGAAAAGAAATAGAAAACAAGAATAAAAGTAAAACATAGAAATAAGAAACAAAACAAAATAATACCTTTATTGCTTTAATCCATGGCAGAGAAGAGAAGATACATCAGTGTCACTCTCAATATAATCATCTCTCTCTCTCTTTAAAATAAAAGAAAGAAAATCTAACTACAAAGGAAGAAACCCTAAAAAAAAACCTAACTTTGGCCCTTGGCTCGCCTCTGGACGCTCTGTACATTGCAATGCAGGTGATATTTATAGGGCAGAAGACCACAGAGTCCGGGACGAAACTGCCCACAAAATTTGGGATTTAATCTCATCATTATTGCCGCGGATCCGCGGCTTTTGCCGCGGTCCGCGGCAATCTGGTGGCTTCTGGCCACGCGCTTTGGCGCGTGGCCTCTCCTGGTCCGTCCATAGGGGCGCCTGCTTCTGGAATTGTAATCCTGGCCTTTTAAATCTGGATTTTCGAGATAACTTGGTAATCAAGTTACCCTTAATCCAGATTTCTTCAAATCTTCCTCCCACGAATTTCTTCTTTATCTTGGCCTTTTAATCTGATCCTGCAGGTGTTTAGGGTTGGATAGAAGTCCACCCTTCCCTAAACTTCAATAATTGCAACTCTAGCCCTTGCATAATTGCACTTTGACACTTGATATTTGCATTTTGACTCTTGGGCTTCAAATATGGGCTTTTGGGCTTCATTGGGCTTTATTTATTATTAAATTGATAATTCGAGGCCTGCACACAATAAATTACAAATTATTAATAAATGTGCAGAATAATATGAATAAATGTGCGAATG
Organism: Agave tequilana; assembly: GCA_038442645.1. NCBI lineage: Eukaryota > Viridiplantae > Streptophyta > Magnoliopsida > Asparagales > Asparagaceae > Agave > Agave tequilana. The sequence continues at coordinate 9,618 of JAVJIF010020243.1, read as the reverse complement.
CGATGGTATATATGATGATAATTATGCACTTTTGACTACCAATCAATGTTTTCACCAACTTCTTAGTTCACTATTGTTTCATCTTCTTTTTGTTTCCAAAACTTACTTCTTAAATCACTTCACTTTCACTTTACCTTTTTTGCTTTTGTTTTACCAATTCATAACCATTTCTTATTTGTTTTTCACATCGCGTTTTCATCGCCTTCTCACCTATCACTTCTAAATTTCTTTTCTTTTTCTTTCTCTCATTCTTTAAATAAAGAAGAACTTGTTAACAACTGACATGAACATAAACTGTTAATGCTTCTATCACCTTCCATCCCTGTGGATTCGACCCGTGAGCCAATGTATAATAAAAGTATCGAGGGAAAATTAGCGCACAAGCTTTTACACTGATTTAATAACACACGTTTTCAAGTGCTGGTTTCACATCGATCATTCCGTCTGATATTCAATCAATCTCTTCCAGTGTCCCATACCACTTGGCAGTTCATACTAGAGCTCGTACTCTAACCGAAACCCATCCGACATGGCATAAGGGTACCATTATCCAAACGAGAGAGTGACCAAATAGGAACGCTCCCAACGTCACTATTGTTTATACTGCTTTATATCTTAATTGGAAACTTAATGGTCGAGGAGTTCTAATCGGTTGAGTGTATCCCATGCATACAGACCACGGCCTTAAATAAACCCTGGCTGCTGAGACCATGGCCAACCGCTAGGGCAGAGGAGTAAGAAACAAGAGCTCAATGAGTTACATACAATACAAGTGGTAGATAGCACTACCACGTCCCTTGCAGCGGGGCTAACAATGGATTCAGACATCCACATGATAAGACCTAGTCAACCGTCAAGTCTCCCCAAATCCCATGTTGCATTTATTAAATATTACAATGAATAGGAACAATAACAATACATGTAACATATAACAGGATACTAGAACATGAGCAATCCTCGCATCACTTAATATGATAATAAGAAACATGAGAGGTGGGATTCTACAGGTGGCCCTCACATATTCATGCATAAGATAACAGATAACATGATAATATGAGGTACAGTATTCCATGAGGCACTTAGCTCCACACATCTTAGATCAATGAAAAATATGTCTAGGTAACAAGAGTTTCACATCAATACAGTGATATAGGAAATGATCATATACTGTATAAATACTCATACCACAGAAATACAGGAATATTCATGTAACAGTAAATCATGTAATAGAACAGTGACTCGGGCAACATGAAGACAAGAACAATCAAAGTATGTATACAGGTGGATCCATGTAACAGTGATATGAAAACATGAACTAATGGTAGCCGTCCAATAGTGATACAGGTATATGAAATAGCAGTGTTCGGTATAAATAGAGCATCTATGTCACGATGCTCCAAGTATATAAATACTAATGTATAGTATAACAAAGTCTTTGTGTAACATGGTATATGAATATGCATTTAAATGTGATCATGTAAAGTGATATCGAAATATATGAATAATAGTGTCCAGTGCAGCGGTGTCTGTATAACAGTGATATATGTACATGAAGTGATAGTGGTTAGTGATGGTACAAGCATATGAAATACAAGTATAGCGTATCCGTGTAACCGGTGATACTAATATATGTAATTTATAATAACAATATCCGTGTATCGATGGTATAATAAGATGAACATTAATATTATATCACTTTTATGTATTATCATGATCAATATAATAAAGGGATTATAGACAATTATTTACTTTCAAACTCTTCACAACTATTTCATAATTATAATCTAGTTACTAATCTAGAAGTCCTTTTATCCATTATTTAACAATCCATCTACATGTTTATGAAAAACACCTAGAGGGGGGGGGTGAATAGGTGTGAATGCTAATCTAATGATCTTTTTAAACTTTAATGAAATGAGTGATGCAACAATCTCTCAAAAACACGACTAAGAGCCGAATACCCCTTGCGAGGTTCTGAACTCCTTCCTCCCAATTCCCCTTAAATGGGTTAGAGGTGCGCAATGCAACGTGTTGTATTGAGGTGTGATTGATCAATGCCAAGTATGATGATGAAAATGAAATGCTCACAATGTAACACAACAAGTATAGCAAGTAAAAGTAATCAACACAAGATTTCACAAGTAGAGGTTAGTTCTCAAGCAAATAATTCAAGGCATATAAAGCAAGAGAAATTGAAAGCAACAAGAGCGCAAAGGCAATCGCAAACAAGATGATTTGTTTCGAGGTTCGAGCACACTTGCTCTAGTCCCCGCCTTCACCTCGTGAAGGGTTTCCACTATCCACCGAGGATGCCTTTACAATTGGTCTACCGAAGACCGAGCACCGAGCTCCACCGAATACAAAGGACCTCTACCGAAGAGGTTGCTCCACAAGAAGGAATTACAAGAACAAAGTGATCACAACTTGATCACTACACTTTTTCTCAATCTTTACAAACACTCTCACTTCAATTTACAACTTCACTATAGAATGAGTATAGGATTTTTGGCTCTATGAAGGTGTGGTGAGAAAAACTTCAGTTGTAGAGTGATATAGAGAATCAAACACAACTGAAAAACAATCTTGAAAGAGTAGGAATTTAAGGCTTCAAACAATTTTCTTCTCTCTTTTGAAAACAATAAAACTTGAGGATTTTTCTAAGTGATGAGCAAGAGAGACTTCTCCTCTATTTATAGGGTTAGAAAATAGGTTAAAAACAATTCTTTACACCTAATTAACCTGCAAAAGCTCCCCAACCACTCTCCAAAAATCTGCTAAAACAGAAAAAGAAACAGTTTTTCAGAAAATCCCAAAGAGGAAAGAGCCGTTGCTGTGTTGCAGGCTTGGCGGTCGAACGGTCCGGTCGACCGCCAGCCTAGCTGGATATAGCCGTTGGCTCCCGGTCGACCGGTCCGGTCGACCGACCCAAAAAGGAGGAAACACAGTTTCCTTCTCCGGTCGACCGGTCCAGTCGACTGAAAATTCCCGATAGCAGATGCTCTCGTCGGTCGACCGGTTCGGTCGACCGACGGACATGCACAAACAGTGCATGTCCAGGCACAACGCCGGTCGACCGGGGCCGGTCGACCGATGTTGCCTGAAACGAAAACTGGGCTGTTTTTGAAGATGGAATTGTTTGTAAAAACATTGTGAAAATACCTATAGCTAAGTATTATGCAGAAAATAGTTTATACACATGTTTTAAACAAGTTTTTCAAGATATAAGGCTTGGTACATGTATATATAAACTAAGGCATAAACTAAAGCTTTGGTACATGTTTTAAACAAGTTTTTCAAAACATAGGAAATTCATGAAACAAGGTGTGTGCAAATCCTAGAGCCAAATTTCCATATTCAAACTTTAACATTCTAAACTTACAAACTTGCTAAAAGACTTCAAGGCTATTCTTCAAGGTGGGCTATCTTCACTTGATCTTCAATATTTGCAACTTGAGCCAAATTGAATTGTCTTGAGTCCAAAAAAACCTTGTATTTGAGTGAGAGTACTTCTAGTGTGATGATAAACCTGAAACACACTTAAACAACAATTGTTATTAGTACAAATAACTAATATGTTTTGTAATCATCAAAATACACTAAACAAGGGTGATTGTAACCTGGGCCAACAATCTCCCCCTTTTTGATGATGACAAAACATATAGTTATTAAACAAATATAAGAGAGGAAAAAGCTTGGAAAGCTCCCCCTCAAACAATGCTATGTATCTATCATGAATATGAAAAACTATGTAATCATACATAAAGCATTTGTCACCATAAATTTTGTCAAGGAACCAAAAATGTCAAGGAAAACCAAATAATGAATAAATTTATTATTTTCAAATATCTAAGTATTCAAACTAGTATATTTTTCTCCCAACAATTTTAATCAACTTATATTCTTTTTCTCCAAACTTCAACTTATATTCTTTTTCTCCAAACTTATATATTTTTCTCCCCTTTTTGTCATACATCAAAAAGGGTTAAAACACAACATATCAAAACAACAAAAAAAAATATTAAGAATCAATATACATACATTCAACTCACCACAAATAAATGAAAATCTTGCATAATAAAGGTTTAGTGAAAATATCGGCAAGTTGAAAATCGGTAGAAACATAGTCAATATCAATATCACTTTTTCAAAGGATCTCTAAGAAAATGATACCTAATATTCAATGTGTTTGGTTTTACTATGTTGTTTGCATTTTTGGTCATGTGAATTGTACTAGTTTATCACAAAAAATCTTAACATGATCAAAATGTAAATCAAAGTCAAGGAGAGTATGTTTCATCCAAAGAACTTGTGCACAACAAGCTCCGGCCGCAACATACTCGCCTCGGCGGTTGATAGGGCTACCGAATTTGCTTTTTGGAAGACCAAGATACAAGACAATTACCTAAGAATTGACATGTTCCACTTGTGCTCTTCCTATCTACCTACAACCCGCATAGTCGGCATCCGAAAAACTCTTCATTTCAAATAATCCGGTTTTAGGATACCATAAACCCATTTCAATAGTGCCCTTAAGATATCTAATTATGCGTTTAACCGCTATTATGTGAGATCTTTAGGACAAGATTGAAAACGTGCACAAAGACAAACGGAAAACATAATATCCGGCCTACTAGCCGTCAAATAAAGCAAGCTACCAATCATGCTTCTATAAAGTTTAATGTCTATACTTTTACTTGTTCATCCTTGTCAAGCTTTGTAGTTGTTTGCCATGGAGTTTTGCTTACTCTTGATCTTCAAGCCCAAACCTTTTGATTAGTTCCTTTGTGTACTTGGCTTGATTGATGAAGATCCCATCCTTCCTTTGCCTGATTTGGAGTCCAAGGAAATAGTTGAGCTCCCCCATCATAGACATTTCAAATTCATCCTTCATGCATGACTCAAAAGCTTTGCAAAGAGATTCATTAGTAGAACAAAAATAATATCATCTACATAAATTTGCACAATAAGAATGTCATTCTACATGTTTTGTAAACAAAGTTGTATCAATTTTACCTTTCTTAAAACCATTTGAAATCAAAAATGAAGAAGAAAGTCTTTCATACCAAGCCCTAGGGGCTTGTTTTAAACCATAAAGAGCTTTATCTAATTTAAAAACAAAATCCGGATGTGTAGGATCAACAAACCCGGGGGGTTGTTCAACATACACTCCTCTTCAATAAATCCATTTAGAAAAGCACTTTTAACATCCATTTGAATAATTTGAAATCTTTATATGAGGCAAATGCTAATGTCATCCGTATGGCTTCAAGCCGTGCTAGGTGCAAAGGTTTCTTCAAAATCGATCCCTTCGATTTGAGTGTAACCTTAGGCAAAACCTAGCCTTGTTCTAACACATTACCCGATTCATCCAACTTATTCTTAAAGATCACTTAGTACCAATTGTTGGTCTATCGTGGGGCCTAGGAACAAGGTGCACATACTTGGTTGGGCTCAAATTGATTGAGCTCTTCTTGCATAGCTAGCAAACAATATGAATCGGCCTCGGCCTCGAGGACATTTTTGGGGTTCAATGTGTGAAAAATAATGCAAAGTGGCCACAAAAATCTTGAATTTTAGAACGAGTAGTTACCCCTTTTGATACTTCACCTATGACGAGGTCCTTGGGATGATGAGGATTGAATCTCCAATCCTTAGGTAGTGGTTGAGTAGGCTCCACCTCATTTGTTTGATGTTCATTTCCTTGGGCCTCTTCCATTTGGCTTCACTTCCATCATCACCTTTGGCTTGTCTCCATGGTAGAAGCATCCTCCAAGGTGACTTTCTCCAAGCCTTATGCAAAGCATCTATTCTACAACATTCTTAACAAACTTGTTAGATTCCTCAAACTTAACATGAATAGACTCTTCAATAGTCAATGATGATCTAATGAAAACTCTATAAGCTTTACTAGTGTTTGAGTAACCTACAAAAAATAGCCTCATAAGATCTAGCATCAAACTTTCCTAAATTGTCTTTTGTGTTTAAAATAAAGCATTTGCAACCAAAAACTTTAAAATAGGAAACATTAGGTTTCTAGAAAAATACATTTCAAAAGAAGTTTTAGTAGTATTTTTACACAAGAAAACACGATTAGATATGTAGCATGAGTATTTACGGCCTCGGCCCACAAATAATGTGGTAGACCATATTCACTTAGCATGTCCTAGCCATCTCTTGTAATGTTCTATTTTCCGTTCAACTACTCCATTGTTGTTGGGAGTTCTAGGACAAGAAAGTTCATGCTTTATTCCATATTATCACAAAAAGTGGTAAAGGGTTGGTTAATGAATTCACCTCCCTATCACTTCTTATTCTCAAATCGAAACATCTTTTCTTTTTTCAAATCTTTTCTTAAAATTTGGAAATATGAAAATGCTTGGCTTTTATGTTCAAGAAAGAAAACCCAAGTAAATCTTGAAAAATCATCAACCAAACATAAGCAAATCTATTCCCACTTAGACTTTTGGTTTGTGGGGCCAAATAGATCCATATGGATTAACTCCAAAGGACGTGATGTCATGATATCCTTAATTGACTTGAAAGAAGACTTAGTTTGTTTCCCAAATTGACATGCGTCACAAACTCGGTCCTTTTCAAAATTCAAACAAGGAATACTTCACCATTTCCTTTGTGTTTAACCTAGAAATGTGATCAAAAGAAATATGCCCTAATCTCCTATGCCACAACCAAGAGTCATCATCGAGGGCTTTCAAACAAGTAATATTACAAGACATATTTAACATATCAATCATATAAACATTACTTTCACGAAAACTGGAAAATACACAAACATTAGAAATTCTATCAATAACTTTACAAGCAACATTATCAAAAACAACATCAAAACCTTTATCACAAAGTTGACTAACACTCAAGAGATTATGCTTGAGGCCATCAACCAAAACTACATTTCAATTAAAGGAGAGGTGCCAAGTTTTACATTACCAATACCGATGATTTTACCCTTGGCGTCTCTCGAAGGTGACGGTGCCACCTATGATATCTTGATAGGGTTGCAAAGTTGTTGATGTCCCAAGTCATGTGCCTTGAGCAACCGCTATCAAGATACCACAAACCTCTACGTCGTTGGCTTTGTGAAAGTACCTACATCATTTAAAATAATTGTTGACTTGGTACCCAAACTTTCTTGGGTCCTTGAAAGTTAGTGTTACGAACCCAAACATTATGATGTGATGCACTTAGTCTATCATAACAAAAATAGCAAGTGTCCTTTCGCCCACAATGTGAACATGAGTACACTTTTCTATACATGAAAGCATGATGTGTAGTGTGAGCATGTTTGGGGTTTTGCCATGTTGTTTAGGTTGTGTAGCATGAATATGAACATGAGCATGAGCATTTTTCTTGGGGGCTTGTTCTTAGGAAACATAGCCTCAATTTTCTTCTTGTTAAAACTCACAATCTTTAAAACAACACTTAATGAATCTAATCTTTCCTTAAGCATAGAAACTTTCATTTGAGTCAATTAGTGGGGCCTTACCTTTGCAAGAGATCTTATATTTTTAAAATCATTTTTGGTAGTGGCCAAAGTGGAAAACCAACTCATCCTTTTATTTTTGTAAGAGTAAAAACTTGAAAACTTAAAGATTCATTTTCCTTTTCATTTTAAATACTTTTTCTTTAAGAAATCATAATTTGTGATAACTCAACAAAAGCTTCTCCTATTCATCCATGGAGAGTTCATCATCAAAAGGAGTGGAAGGGGTTACCTGCTTGTGCTTTCATTGGCCATGAAGCACATGTTGGCGGTGTCTATTTCTTCCTCGGATTCGGTCTCCGAATCCCAAGTTGCCTTCATAGCCTTCTTCTTGTAAGGCTTCTTTGAAGTGGAAGGCTTTGCTTTTTGCGGACATTCCGCCACAATGTGTCCCGGTTTTGGCAATTGAAGCATATGATCTTTTCTCTTTCTTTGCCTCCTTGCCATCTCCTTCTACCTTGGTACTTCGCCTTGTTGTACATCCTCCGGACATTCTTAACAAGGAGTGAGAGCTCCTCATCATCTTCTTCTTCATCATCTTCATCGGAGTGGGAGCTTGACTCTTGAAGGCTATGGTCTTCTTCTTGGTAGGAGCCGTCCTCCCTTGCTTCCTTTCCATCTCATGGGTTTTGAGGTTCCAATGAGACCTATGAGCTCCATCTCTTCATTGTCGTTGAGTTCCTTCAAGGTTGTAGCTAACTTCCCATGAAGGAGGAAGAGCACGGATGATCTTCCTTACTCTTTGATCATTGTTGATATCTTCACCTAAAGAAGAGAGTCCATTAGTAATCTTGGTAAATCTTGTAACCATATCATCTATGGTTTCATTGTCTTGCATGCTAAATGTTTCATATTGAGACCGAAGAAGGTCAATCTTAGCCTTCTTTACTTGTGAGGTCCCCTCATGAGTAACTATCAAGTGTGACCAAATCTCAAATGCGGATTTGCAATGTATAACCCTAGCTATGTCATCATCATTTAGGGCTTGAAGAAGGCATAGTGAGCTTGGCATTGGCATCGAATTCCTTAGTCTCTATTTGGACCAAGTGGATTCGTCACCGGGGGGTACACTAAAGGACTTAGTCACGGCCTTTGCAACGGCTACCTAGAGATTGCAAAAAACACGGTCATCTAACTTCCATATGGAAAGTTAAGTCCATCAAACTTAGGAGAGGGTTTTAATTCCATCGGCCATTTTACTAAATGAGTATGAATGAAGTGATTAGCAATTAGGATCTTCTCTAAGGTGGTTAAACCAAATCCTAGAGTCCAAGCTCTTGATACCAATTGAAAAACACCTAGAGGGGGGGTGAATAGGTGTGAATGCTAATCTAATGACTTTTTAACTTAATGAAATGAGTGATGCAACAATCTCTCAAAAACACGACTAAGAGCCGACTACCCCTTGCGAGGTTTGAACTCCTTCCTCCCAATTCCCTTAAATGGGTAGAGGTGCGCAATGCAACCGTGTTGTATTGAGGTGTGATTGATCAATGCCAAGTATGATGATGAAAATGAAATGCTCACAATGTTACACACAACAAGTATAGCAAGTAAAAGTAATCAACAAGATTTCACAAGTAGAGGGTTAGTTCTCAAGCAAATAATTCAAGGCAATATAAAGCAAGAGAAATTGAAAGCAACAAGAACGCAAAGGCAATCGCAAACAAGATGATTTGTTTCGAGGTTCGAGCACACTGCTCTAGTCCCCGCCTTCACCTCGTGAAGGGTTTCCACTATCCACCGAGGATGCCTTTACAATTGTCTACCGAAGACCGAGCACCGAGCTCCACCGAATACAAAAGGACCTCTACCGAAGAGGTGCTCCACAAGAAGGAATTACAAGAACAAAGTGATCACAACTTGATCACTACACTTTTTCTCAATCTTTTCAAACACTCTCACTTCAATTTACAACTTCACTATAGAATGAGTATAGGATTTTTGGCTCTATGAAGTGTGGTGAGAAAACTCAGTTGTAGAGTGATATAGAGAATCAAACACAACTGAAAAACAATCTTGAAAGAGTAGGAATTTAAGGCTTCAAACAATTTTTCTTCTCTCTTTTGAAAACAATAAAACTTGAGGATTTTTCTAGTGATGAGCAAGAGAGACTTCTC